>CM035795.1:18923451-19233451 GCA_020466265.1 Siphamia tubifer | reverse complement strand
AAGGTTCAACTCTTTGAACTTTATGATCTGTGGTATTTAAAAGAGATCACAATTTTTGCAGCTTTTGGCTTTTTGGCCAAATTTGGAGCCATATTGTGGAGAAACCAAGTTAGAAAATCTAATCTGAGCATAGATTGTGATTCTAGGGGAAAAGTTACCCAAAAATATTTTAAAAATATATAATATGTAGGTCAAATAATACAGGAGCAGTGGAAATTCAAAGTTGGATGAAACGCAATGTTGTCAAAATGATATAAAAAAAAAAAGGCCCACATTTTGGAAGGCATTTACTTCAAAACTATTAGGGATATGGTTCTAAAAATTTATATTATTTCATAAGTCCACAAGAGGAACCTACTGTATGTGAATTTTTTGAGAATTTTCTGAGAGGGTCATCTGGGAGGGTCTGGATGGTTTGAATGGATGCATATATATTTTTTCCTCAAGTGCCTCTTACATTTCTACTTATTCTGTCCATTTACATGATCTTTTTAAATTCTGAATTATTTATTTCGAATAAAGTAATTTGGAATTAAACCTATTTCCTTTGTGTTTACATAGATATGTTAATTCTGAGTAAGCTTTTACATGGGAAACATGTGATTGATATGTTTAGTTTGGTTTAGTTTTGTCTAGTTTCTTTGTATTGTAATTCACAAAAGACAATAAAAACATGTAAAAAAAAATAAAATTATATAAAACCAAGTAGCTGAAGTCACATGATTTATAATTACTATGTACAGTATTTTAGATCAGTCGGCTGCCTGATCCACCACCAATCCCTTGGCAGGTTCAGAAAAGTGACAGTGAATTCATACTCATCTGCCAATAAATTAAACAAGACAGCAGTTCCATCACTAAAACATAATGTGCGTGCACTTGTAAATCCTCCAGCTTTAGTCCATGCCAAAGTTTCTGCACATACAGATGGACAGAAGGATGGATAATGTACCATGTGTCAGACCCCCTCCCCACCTATTTACCCTCAAAGACCTCAATTTGGACCTCAGTCCAATATTGTACAAGTAACATGATGGACGTGTACTGTATACGGTGTACAGGTATCACAGCCCATTTCCTTAATCGATTCCATTTTCATTCATAAGCTTCTGAATCGATTGATCATGATTACATTTGATGTAATCTGATATCTATTCAAGTCAGTATTAATTGATTGATTCATATTGATTCATTTACCCAGGTCTAGAGGACATATCTATAAAGCTGTGAGAAACCCAAAGTGCCCCCGCCCCCCCCGCTTTATCATTGTTGTTGACTGTCTGCTGGCCCCTGTGGTTGAGAAGCGCTGGTGCGTGCCAAAAACATTCTGGATGACAATACCCTGTAACCAGTGTGACTGAGGGTAAAAACATCTGAAACATGCAGGACAGAGGCTCACCCTTTGTTTTGGGTGAGGGGTAGGAAAATCCAGTCCTCCAGGGCCAGTATCCTGCATGTTTTAAGGAGACCTATTATACATTATCAGTTTTAACTGTCATTATCACTATTACTGTGTAGTGGGGAGGGTGTTTGTAATGTTTTGTAAACTGTAACATTTCTTGCAAGAGATGAGATATTGGATCCAGACTATGAGGTGTAGACTACAGGAACACCATCAAGTTTTTTTTTTTTTTTTATTGTAGTTGGACTGTTATTGTTCTATTTTTACTTCATGTATAGCAGGGGTCTCAAACATGCAGCCCGGGGGTCAAATGCGGGTCCCCTGGGTATGAGGAGCATAATAACCTATTAAATTACTCCATGTTTTCTTCTCAGTTTTTTATTTCCCTATAAATGATGACAACTTCCAATTTGTCTCATTGTTTGACTGCAAAAAAATGGCTATGTATGTAGTTTACCACCACTACAGGGTGTATGTGAGAGTGAATGAATGATGGGTCACTAATGAGAGGCCAAAAAAAGCACTATATAAATCCAATCCATTATTATTATTAAAATAGGAGACATAAAAATCTAAATAAATATCTAAGTACAAGCTCCAGTAAATACTAATGTTTTCAGGTCTGATTTAAATAAACTCTAACCATTATGATACTAGATTTCACTATAAATGTCTTGAAGCATATCTCTGATGCGCTATTTCCAAGAACATGTGAAAATCTGCTCCACAGTTTACAATCCTCTGAACCTGATAGAAAACTGAGTTCTTTAGTTTTCCGTTTAAAATGTTTTTTTTAAACCTGCCTCCTGGCCAGGCTTTTCTATACAAAATTCTTATTCTTATTCTTATTCTTATTCTTATTCTTATTCTTATTCTTATTCTTATTCTTATTCTTATTCTTATTCTTATTCTTATTCTTATTCTTATTCTTATTCTTATTCTTATTCTTATTCTTATTCTTATTCTTATTCTTATTCTTATTATTCAAATGAAGAAGATGTGTTTACATTCACTAACCAGTCGCTACTTGACTACAAACTTGAGACATGGAAGCCAGTGTGTGTGTGTGTGTGTGTGTGTGTGTGTGTTCTCATGTATGAAACAAGGACAGCCATTTATTTGGTCAGAGCCCTCAGTCTGTGAGCATCTGCAGATCTGCAGGAATGGTAAGGTCTGACTGTGGTATAAATGTGTTTGCTGAGGCTGGTCATGGTCAGCTGATTCTCTCCCCTGAAGGGAACTACAGAGAGGGAAATACAGACACATTCTCTCAGTGTCGCTGAGCCCCTTGAATTCACAAACACACACAAACACACACACACACACACACACTGACATCCACATAAGTGTAGTAGAACAAAAAAAAAATAAATAAATAAAAAGAAGACCCTAATCAGGTACATTTGGGTTTGCTAGCATCCCTGCCAACACCACAAACAAGCCTGTTGTCCCACAGCCAAGTCTTCTTTGGACCAGAAGAGGGCTGCTATTCACAGACAACAGCGGCTTTGGTGACTGTTGAGAGTCAAGCAGCACAAAGAGCCAAGTGAGAGTAGACAGAAAAGAGGGACACAAAGGCTGAGCTGCAGAATGGACAGAAGATAGAAGAGACCCTGAAGAGCAGAACACAAACAATCCACCAGCGTGTGACCTGTGAAGCTTCCACAAAAGCCAGAGATCATTTGGACAGACGCTCATGTGCAGGAGGCGACTCATTACAGGGGTCGACCAAACCGTGCAAGATTTTTTTTATTTTATTTTTGTCAATGACAGGAATGCAGAATGTCATTTAAACAAGACTGCATCCAAATCACTTGGCTGCGTTTCTAGTTGAAAACATTACACTATTCATTTACAGACATGAATGACAAAACACTTTCAGCCAAAACATTCCAGTCCAGTAATTTGAATTTAACCGTATGATTAAACCCTCAAAGACAACCTCTAAGTCAGGGGTTTCAAACATGCGGCTCAGGGGGGCCAAATGCGGCCCACCAAATGTTCCAATGTGGCCCCTGGGCTGAAGAACATAATAACTATATTTTCTTCTTAGTTTTTTTCTCTGTCTATAAAAGATGTCTTTATTATAGTGGAAAAACTAGCATGAAATTATGAAAATATTGGCATTTACAAAATATCCTGTAACAATAAGATGTGACTAATTTGAACAAATATGAACTTGAAATGTCTAAAGAAAATTAAGTAGACATTTAAACATTTTCTGCTTCTGTTACTAAGTGTTTAGTGTCTGATCCATAATAAAACACATGGACAAATGATACGTTCAGGCAGAATATCATTAAAATTGCCTTTATTTTCTTTATGAAATGTCACTTATTCACATATTTTGTATTTGGATATTTCCTAAAACTAGTATTTTCATAATTTTGGGGGGGTTTCCCCACTAAAACAAAGACATAAAATTCAAGTTCTCATTATTTATAGTTTATTATGCAAATATTTGACTGGTTTGTTCCACTGGAGATCAAATCAGGCTGAATGTGACCCCTGAAAGAAAGTTACTTTGAAACACTTGCTCTAAATGAAGAGCAAACCCAAACACACTCATAGGTTTACAGTTATTTTTCAATTTTGGAACATGTTATAATTATTACTTGATTTATTTTGAGGACCATACATTCAAATTTGTGCCCCCCCCCCTCGCAAATTGTTATTGTCAGGCTTGGCTAGCAGTAGCAGCTAGCATGCTATGGTAGTGAACACGAGAAGAAAGAGTCACACATGAGAGCTAAATAATACCTTAACACTGTATTAAAAAATGACACCAAAATGATAGAGTTTTTCATATTTTCTCGTCACACTGTGTTTTATCAGCTCAACCTTTTGTTTCTGATACATGAGCCCGGTTTACAATAGAGTTTTTATCCCCATTTAATTCCGAATAAAAGTTAATTCTGTTTTAAGATGACCACATAAACATCTAATCCCAGTTGCAAATAATCATTCTGAATGAAATGTAATTCTGAATAAAATCACTGGTTTATTCTGATCTTAATACAGACTTAGATAATTCCTCTGTCATGTAAACAGTTAATTCCTCTTTAACATTCTTCCTGTCGTTCTGCACATGCTCCTGGTCTCGTCATGATTCTTCACCTATTCCGCTGCCGGCATTAGTTTGTTGATTCCTATGTTTCACTCAGTCGAGCTGCTGCTACCTAATTATCACAAAAATAAATACAAATATCACATGTAGTATCTGATCTAACATGTTGATAGTTGAAACAAATGCAAAACTGGAAGTGGATGCGATCATTTTTTTTTCTAGTAGACATCCAGATGTTAAGTGGCCGTTCTGTCCAATCAGAACCCTCTGTACCTCCAGCTCTGAA
Organism: Siphamia tubifer; assembly: GCA_020466265.1. Lineage (NCBI taxonomy): Eukaryota > Metazoa > Chordata > Actinopteri > Kurtiformes > Apogonidae > Siphamia > Siphamia tubifer. The sequence continues at coordinate 19,228,696 of CM035795.1, read as the reverse complement.
AGACCAATTAACTAGAACAGAATACACCTGTTTCCATGGAAACCTTTATTCAGAATTAACATGTCCGTGTAAACATGAAAGAAATAACTTTAATTCTGAATTATTTTATTCTGAATAAATAATGTTTACGTACAAAACATCATCTAAATGTAGAAAATGTTGTATTTATTTTGAAGTGAATGAAAATTGTTATCAATATAATACTACTACTACTACTACTACTACTACTACTACTACTACTACTACTACTACTACTACTACTAATAATAATAATAATAATAATAATAATAATAATAATAATAATAATAATAATAATAATAATAATAATAATAATAATAATAATAATAATAATAAAGACTGACTGTAACCTGTCTTAATATCTTTAAATGTTGGGAGGAAGCTGTAGTATATGGAGAGTACAGACCTGAAAATAAAGTTATATATTTACAGGTAAGTTGTTGGCAGAAGTTTTAACTCCGGACTCCCTTATATAATATCTCTTTCTTTAAATATGATCTGGTATTGCACTTTAAAAGTCAGCCTTGCAACATAGGAGTTATGTAACATTCAAAAATGGATAGAGGCTATTGGATAATTATGATAATGTTCAAAAGGTTCATCTAATTAAACCCGTGAGTTTTCAGTCTTTAACATTGCAAAAAAAAAACAAAAAAACCCCAAAAAACCTGCAGCAAAAGACAGTATATATCATTTCTAAGCCTTTTAACAACATGATTTTCTGATTTGATTTGCTACAACACAGACAAAAAAAAAAGTCATGCATTTAAGCACAGCCAGGAAAAGGAGTATATTGAAAACAAAAAAAAACAAAAAAAAAAAAAAGAACTTTACAAAAAATGTGAATTTTCATTGATGACTAATGAGACTGAGAGATGTGTGAGGCTTTAAGCAGATGACAAGTCCTGGCCCACTTCCTGCTAGTAAGCCCAGGCAAAACGGGGCCAGAAGGCACTCTCACAGCTGCAGACCTCTGCATGATGTAGGCAGCATCAAAGCGGCGCCATCGACACTTCCTCGGAAAGAGCCGGAGGGGGAAACGCTGGGGGGATGATGGGCTATCTCTTTGCCTTTCTCTTCCACCTCTCACCCCCACACACACACACACACCCCTACCTCCCTTTTTCCCTTGCCTCCCCCTTCCTCTAGCTCGAGCCAGCTGTCAGTGGGAGTATGTGGAGGCGCTGCACTCTGTCACACAGACTAACTGGAGTGCGAGGGGCCGAGAGAGGGGTGGATAGAGAGATCTGAATGTGGTGACAGTGGAGTGATTAGGTGATGTACAGCTGAGGTGGAGATGTAAGAAGTGAAGGGGAAACAAAGAGAGAGTGCAAGAAGAGATACGGGATGAAAGATGGGACAAACAGAAACATGGAAGGGTGACTGCTCGAAGATAAAATGACCTCTTCGCTGAGGGACAGATAAGACAAGGAGGAAGGCAGTGGAATATTGCCCAAAGGCACCAAGATGGAAGATGAAGGTTAGAAGCTGTTTGCATCAGGAGCAGAGTGACTGACAGGAAGGAGAAGGACACGGACAGCGGTGGGAGGCCATCTGGTCTTATCTTCCTCTGCACTATAAAGCTGAAATATCCCTAAGCATCATATATGTCAAATAACACATGCACGGAAAGCAGTTTTCAAGCATGTGTGTGCTGTACTGTACTGTATGTGCAGGTGTTTTTTCAGTTCAGTTTTAGTTGGAACACACAAAATCATCAAAATATTAATCAACGTGGTCAACTTTTTTTTTTTTTTGCACTCGAAAAAGGAATGGGAAGAAGTAAAATGTATAAATTCTCACCCCCTTTTTACAAACTAATAATTCCCTATGCTTTAACCCTTTAAACGTCCACTCAATTTCACCCAATTTTCTTAATAAAGTCAATTGAACTCTCTTCTTGAACCATTTTAATAACATGCAGTTGGTGTTTGATTATATTATAAATGAAAATATTAAGATGAAAACTGGGATATTGTTAAATGATGCAATAGATAAAACATTTGTGGATATTTATTGATGTTTTGATGTGTTTTGGACGACATATGGACATTTTTTTTTTTGCTTATGTTGGATATGTTTGTTGGATTATGGTTCCTCTGTGGATAATTATGAGACATAAAGGTTCAGATCAGCTGTTTGACATTTGTAATTTAAACAAATGACTGATTGTACCTGCTGTGGATATTTGATCTGAAAGTGGCTTCATTCTTGGGATGTGTGAGAATCTCCGTTGTCAAACTACATTAGGTCATGTGACATTTGGGACAGGTTTGGGTGGTTTGATTAACATTTTTCAGTGACTACTTCTGGCCTATATGTGGACCCTTGGAAGTTTAAAGAGTTAACAAACCTAGCATCCATAACCATTTATACACTGTAGATTTTGCAGTGTTAATTTGGAGACAATGGGACCAAATACACTCTAGAAGAAGTTAAATAAACTCTTTAAGTGTTGATTTAACACTGCAAGATTTACTGTGTAAATACACTCTTTATGTCAACCTCACACAATCTGATTTGTATAAACAGTTCAAACCCCTTTGAATATGCAACAAATAAAAAATCCCACTCTGCCCCCACTAGTGAAAACTAGAGGTGGAAAGTAATTCAGTAAAAATACTTCATTACTGTAGATTTTTTTAAGTATCTGTACATAACTTGACTATTTATTTTTCTAGTAACCTTTTACTTTTACTCCCTACATTTTTCAATAATTATCTGTACTTTATACTCCTTCCATTCTCAGAATAGATTCATTACTTTTTCAAACTAAACAGATGTGACTAACGAAAAACAAGTCAGAAAATCAGTGGAGGAGAGGAAATGTGACTTATCTCACAATTTTGACACTTTATTTCACATTTTTAAAATTTTATCTCACAACTTTGACTTTTTTTCTCTTACAATTATGTATTTTCATCTCATATTTATAACTTCTTTTTTTTTAATTTCATGATGACTTTTGATCTAAATTGTGACTTTTCCCCCTATTTTTTCTACATTTCCTGCCAATATCAACAAAACAGTGTAACTGTGACTTGATCAAAGACATTATGTAAACCGTAACGCATTTTTAAAGGCTATATATTAGATACTTTTGAAACTTTTCAGATGTTAAATAAGTATTATTGCATTTAGACGGAAAAAAAGAAATCAGTTTTACTTCTTACGTTTGTACTTTATTACAATTAAGAAGTTATACTTTTTTACTTTTACTTAAGTAGAAGAGTTTAATCAGTACTTATACTTTTACCAGAGTATTTTTTCACACAAGTAGCTGTACTTCCACTCAAGTACAGAATGTCAGTACTTTAAACATCTCTGCTATAAACAATAAAAGAAAAGGACATGTACTGTATGTCAAAAACCAAACAAAACATGACTTCATTTGCACATTTGCAAAAGAGTTGGAAGAAAGCAGGAGTGTCAAAGTTATTTTAGTTCAAGGGCCACATTCAGCACAATATGATCTGAAAAGGGACAGTAAAATAATAACAGTGGAAAGAGTAAAATTATATTATGATAATGTTAACATCTATAATGTTTTCTTCAAAACGTGAATAACATCAACAACAACTTGACATGTCTTAAGAAAAACAAGTGCAATTTTAACAATGTTCTGCCTCAGTCTATAAGTTTGTCATTTGCACATGTGCAGAAAAACTTACATTTCAATTACAAAAACACAAAACATTTAGTAACAGGCAGAATATTTGTAAAATTTCACTTACTTCTCTTCAGATATATCAGCTGGTTCATATTTGTTTGGGTATTTATTCAGGATTTTGTAAAAGCATGTTTTGTTAATATGAAGATATTCATGTAATTTCACTTTATTACATTAAAATATGCAGTTTTCATTATTTATGGTTAATTCTGATTATATTTTACTGGTCTGACCAAATTAAGATCTAATTACTCTGTATGTAGAACCTGAATTAAAATAATTTTTACACCATTCATTTCTTCATTGTTATTCATCCTATGGGCCAGATTGGACTCAATGGTGGACTGGATTTGGCCCCCGGGCCTTATGTTTGACACCTGTGAGTTATCATTATAGTTCACTGTAATGATAAATAAATACTAAAACCGTGGGACATTAATCTATATATATAGGTACAATTCCAGATGCATTTTCCATTTACTTCTAACAGGATGTTGCACACGTAATTCACCTCCAATTATGATTAAATACCAAATAACTACACAATGGATCATTGGTTTCACATAAGACAATGGCTTTTCTATTCTCACCATATGTTCAACAAATGATCAAATTGAGATGCATGGGAGTACTTTTCTATCTATCACACTGTGCACAGAAATTTAGAGAATCTGTTTAGCTTTGGAAAAAAACAAAGGGGGGGAGGGGGGGGTGTACGTAGATCGTTTATATTGGTCGTCACATATTATACAGAGTGGGCTTGGTATGTGGGAATCACCTGTCATGATAAATCCATATTTCAAGTACAACTCCTGGTATTGCCTGTTAAAAGCTTTCCTTTTCTTGGAACTTGGAGTCTCTTCTTCTGTCTCTTCAGTGTACGTTTTCCTCTTCGAAAAGAAACGTTCCAAAGACATCTGTTTTTTTTACTTATTTTGCTAACATGTGGGTTACATTTTTTATATTCAAATGACAGAGACGTAACCGAGAGAATACGATCATTTTTCAAAATAAACAATTGTTCAGACATGGATAATAAATACAAGAGAAATAATTAATTAATTAATTAATTATAAGGCGGCCGCCAGACTAGTACCAATTGATCCACGGATCCACCGGAGATTGGGGACCACTGTTTTAGAGTACACATCATTTAAAGGGGACATATCTTGCAAAATGCACTTTTTAATATTTTTCCAACACAAGTATGTTTTGTCTTTGTGTGAGCAGACCCTTAACTTATGAACAAAACCATCCACTCTCCTTTGTCCTGATTCATGTGTTGTTGGAGGGGGATGAAAATGCTTTGTTTTGGATTTTCCGTGCTTCCTACGTCACATGTATACATTAATTTGAATACCCCAGCCCATCCCACCGGCTCAGCTAACGCCACCTACTGGTCACAGACACCTCTGCTTGATCCTCCATTATTCTCGATCATATCCTGGTGTGTGTCTGGTGTGTTGGTGTCTGAGCCCTGGTCCTGGACAGGCTGGTCTGTGGGTGGCACTGCGACTGTGGTGTCATACCTCATCTGGCCCGGGTCCAGATGAACCAGACCTGAAGGCACCAGGGCTATAAAGCTCAGCACTACTTGGTCCACTTTGATTCTCTCCAGCTGATTTTATTTCATCTGTGTCTTTGTTTCTTTTTGAGGTTCCATTTCTTTGTCTTCTTCCTCTCAGTAGAATACGAAATTGAGGGGCGGAGTCAGCGGTGGCTCATTTGAATGAAAGTAAGAGGCACTAAAACTAAGTGTTTTCAAAAGGGCTGTTTCTCCAGGTTGAAGAGGCTGCTGTATCTGCATTAATGTGGGATTTTGACCAAATCATGTGACAGACAGGTCACTGAGACACCAGGGAACTGTGTCCACTGGTGGAAAATGGACATGATATGTCCCCTTTAAATGTGGTGAACAGGTTGATCTGTATATGGGACATACAGTACGGTATATGAAGTCAAATGGGGGAAAATTCAAACATTTGATACAAGAAAAACAAAACAACAACAACACCATCATAAGCTATAAAAGATGTGACAAACTGTGAAGCTGAAACTGAAACACTGTGGTACTGTTTATCTGCTAAATGTTCATTCTGGTCAGTTTCAGATGCTGCAGCTCTTTTGAGTTATTGTTTGTTCAGTATTAATTGTAAATACAAGCTGGACCAAGGAAAATTAAATTGTCATTTTGTGCAGTAATAATCTACATCTGGCTTTTCTACCTTCATCCATGAAAGAAAAATACATTTAATAGACTAAATATCATCTACAATTTACATTTATTTGCAGCATAGTATAGCATGATCAACAACACATTAATTTTAGCAACAAAAAGAAAGAAAATCAGTTTTAAATGTCTGGGGTCTCTACAAATGTGTGATGTTACAATGGGGTCGAAAAAATCTAAAAAAAAATGATTGAAACCACTGCAATAGAATTTACTATAACAGTAACTACTTTCATTCCGTTCTGATTTTTATTTTTAATACTGCTGTGACTCATGGGTCTGAGCCTAAATTACATACATTGGATTATTGCTGACTGTGTGGTGGAAAACATTCCCATGCTTCAGTCCGCCGTCCCAAATGTCACCCAGGTGCACTGAGGGCGACTCATTAGCGCAGCCGTCCTCTGCAGCAGTGTGTCATAAATGGATGTGAATGAGCCCAGGGCAGTCTGGAGATTCTGCTCAAAGAACAAAAACCAATATGAAGCAAAACTATTACATTATCCCATTACAGTGCAATGAACTTATTATCAAACTCTTCTCTGAGGAATTCTGCTTCCAGTCCCTCAGTTCATCCTGTTTACTGATACTGTTATTTTTTGTATGTGTGTTTACTTGTATTCCTATCCTTATGGGGACATTGATATTTTTACATAGTCACACCATAGAGGCGTAAGAGTTAAATATAAATGTAGGTTCCCACTAGTAAAGAATAAATCTGTGTGAAGAACGGAAATTTATGCAAATTATGTCGCCCAATAAACACTTTTTTTGAAGTCCCCATAGAGCATGACGGAAATAGATGCAAAGAAAAACATGTATATTTCCAAAGTGTTTAGTGATACTGTTATTTTTTTTGTATGTGTGAGTACTTGTATTCCTATCTTTATGGGGACATTGATATGTTTACATAATCACACCATGGGGACCTCAGACAACATGGGGACCAAAATTTAGGTCCCCGCAAGGGTTAATATAAATGTAGGGCCCCACTAGTAAAGAATAAAGCTGTGTGAAGAACATGAATTTATGCAAATTATTTAGCCCAATAAACACATTTGTTGCCATGGGGCAAATAGGTGGAAAACAAAACATTTATATTTCCAAAGTTTGAAGATTTATTATTAAAAATGTTTTGGATTTATTTATATATAAAAAGAACATGTGTTTATGCTAAGTATCTAATAGACACTTTACCTCCAAGTGATGAAACTTGTTCCACATGAGTCACAGTCACACCATGGGGACCTCAGACCCTATGTGGACCAACATTCAGGTCCCCACGAGAGTTAAATATAAATAAAAGTCCCCACTAGTAAAATAGAAATGATGACATGAGTTTTTTTTTTTCTCATAAAGCAGGGGGTAAACAGATACACAGTGAAACATGTATTTTTCAAAGGTTTACTTTAAAACAAGTGTTTATTTTCATGCATTTTAAAATATATATATTTATTTATTTATTTTGTATTTATTAATTATTATTTATTTTAAAAATATAATTCAATTTTCTCATTTTAATTATGATTTATTTTATTTCATTAAAATAAAGATGTGTTTACACTCACTACACCAATGGCTATTTGAGTACAAACTTGGTCCTCATGAGACATTAAAACCAGTGTGTTTGTGTGTGTGTGTGGACGGCACTGCATTACTTTCAGTACCATGACCAACCTTGATGTGCCCTTTTTCCTCAGCACCAAGTGTGATGACAACTCTATGCAGAACATAATGGTTTCAGACTGTTTTTTATTTAAGTCTATGTAGATGTTTTACATATTCTCAGAGGGAAAACTCTGTGACAGCTCTCACACCCCATTATATTTATCACCTTACACACTATAATCGTCCATTCTAAACTAATACCATCATCTTTTTTTATTGTTTCCATCATCATTTACCAACCTCTGCTGTGAATAGCTGCTGATAATGTATGAAACTGAAATACTTAGAGGAAACAAATCGAATCACACATTGAACTATTCAGCCAGGTTAGATTACACACTATGCAGAAGGGGAGTACTTTTGTTTTTTCCTCCGGACTCTGAGTAGACAGACGGACACAGTGTGATATCGCATTAGCATTATAGCTTGTGATTCAGTATTCCCGGGGTGGTGGATATGGTAGCCTAGTGGGCATAATGTGTGTCAATAATGAAAAAGCATTGAAACCTAGAGAGCAGAAAGTGAATTCTTACAAAATTGGCCATTTGCAGCAGGTTGTAATTTGGAAAATAGCCTTGATGGGAAAAAATGAAAAGTATTTTGCCTGATGCAACCCAGCCACTGATATGGAAAGTATCATTAAAGTCAGAAAATAACCTGCCCTGCTGTACTCCCAGGTGACTTCCACCACTAGATTAAGATTAGTAGATTTGTGCTCTGCTGTTCTGTGTTACTGTATTTGTATTTGCTGATTAATTGCTATAATTTAGAGGAGAATCATGGCTGTGCTGTAAACCCTTGAGGAAAATCCAAGGCTGGTGTGTTCGTAAATGCTTTCAAGCTATGAACAATATGATTAGAAACTATATATTAAAGAGAATAATAATATTTGTATGCATATTACTTGATGGTAATGATTAAATAACAACCTCTCACACAATTGCAGAGGCGTTGAGGAGCAGAAAAACTCATTTCTCTTGCTTTTTAATCCTGAAAACCATGAGTCTTTTTGTAGACGTTATGCTTCTTGGGTCACCTCGCAGTGAAAAGAAGACCCACATTTAATTTCATTACTGAATTGTGTGTATTCAAATCTATGCATTGTCATCCGTTTGTATTATTTTTCCTCCCCCCAGATAATGCCAGCAATATTTTCTCTGCCTCCCAGAATAATCCTTAACCAAAGGAGATAGACGAAGAGAAAAGTTTCTTTGAGATAGGCTACTCAGACTCAAATTGAAAAAGTTATTATTAATCCTCCTGCCCTGCACCAACCATTACATATACACCTACACACACCTACATACACCTTACAGACAAACTGAGAGAAAAGACGTAGATTTTCTTTTTCTTATTAATAATAATGCTCTCTGGTAAAGAAGCAACTGCAGGTTTTTTTTTATGTTATTCTTTGTTTTAAGAAAGTAGTTGTGACTATATCAATGTTAATATTATGGTCAGTTATCTTGCAGTTATAACATCAATACAGGTAAACTATTGGACGAAACAAAAATGCATTATGGGAACTGAAAGGAGCAAATCCATAGTGCAAACTACATTGGGCTGATACTGTTCTGTTTCTGTAGGAGCCCGGATAACAAATTACAGTGCCTTTTTATAGTGATGATAATTTTTGAACAATTAATTGCATCCTCGGGCAATCCCTGAAAAAAAAAAGAAAAGAAAATATTGTAGAATCTCACAAGGAAGAGTCTTTGCTTCTTCCTGTGAGTCCTGGTGGTGTAGTTTGACTTCTGCATCCACTGCTGTGGTGAATTTAGGATGGCATTTTAATTCCAAAAGTATAAGAACATCAACATGTGTGTATTCCTATCTTTATGCGGGCATTGGTCTGTCTACACCAGTGGTCCCCAAACTACGGCCCGCGGGACGGAAACGGCCCACCTCCACATTTGGTTCGGCCCCCTGAACAACACCAGAGACCATTTAGATTTTTTTTTAATATTTGTGTATTTGTATTTGATAATAAAGTTGGACTTTTGCAATAAAATGATCCTTAGTTATGAACTATTTTTATTATTAATGAAGCAGAGAGCGTGGGGTTGTAACCAGGATTTGGTTTAGAGTGACAAGGTGTGGGTTGTGGTTCCGATTAAAGAACACAGATACAGATGTCCTCATTGAAGGTTTATTCACTGCGGTCTATAATAATACAGAGTAACACTCAGTATAACAAATATATACATACAATAATAAATTAACTAAGACCGACTATATGAGTCACTCAGATGGATTACATGGGTCATGGAACACACAAATCACCTCACAGAAATCACAGATGACAGCTAGCAATGCTAGCTGCTAGCATATTATCGTATTAGCTTCAACAACACACCGGCACTAAACAGCATTAACTTATACAGTACAACATGCTAACGTCTACCTGAACTGTACTGTGTTATTTATCTCACCTTATGGCATCTACACACAGTAATAAACCAGGAATAGATGAATAAAAAAGAAAAAAAAAGAAGCTGAGATGGCGAATTTGGCAGGGTTACCTAGCAACAATAAAACAGACTACGTCCATAACCGTCATAACAGCAGTGGTGCGTTCAATAGCGTGGGACATTTGAAAACTTATAGAAAAGGAGTTTTTCTTGAACAAATATAACCAAACAATCAAATAAACAATTAAACCGTGTGGGCTTTCTAACAATTAACTATTAGTAACTAGTTTAACACAATAATTTTGACAGACTGCTCATATGAGTAATTTAAGTCAGAGATTCTGCTCTGACAACTAAGCTGAACTTGGACCTGTTAAGACAAAGAAGTTTATGTTCCATGGACCTTTTTTCTGTGAAGAACACAAAGAGGGTTATTTATTTCATAGTGGTATTATATATTTTCTGACTTTTGTTCTGTGAAGAATCCAGAAAAGGTTATTTGATTATGGCTTTCTGGAAAACAATATTTCTTTTACATTTAGGCACATTCGTCACACTTTTTCTGTTACAAACTGACCCCGGCCCCTCATCTGAGAAGGGAAAAGTTATGTGGCTCTCACAGGAAATAGTTCGGGGATGCCTGGTCTATACAGTCATGCCATGGGGACCTCTGACAATATGGGGACCAAAATTAAGGTCCCCATGGTTAGATAGAAATGTAGGTGAAATCTGTGTGAAGTATGCAAATGTATACCTATAAACTAGTTTTTTTTTCTGGAAGTCCCCATAAAGTATGAGGGAAAGAGATGCAAAGTAAAACATGTATTTTTTAAAGGTTTCAAGATGTTTTTACTTTTGTCCAATTACTTTTTTTTTTATTATCAGTATTTTTTAATGTTCTAAATTTGATGTAACTTTGTATTTAATAAATTTTTAAAAATATATTTTTTAGATATTTTTAAAATTGTATTTATTTTTAAATATGTTTACCTGTTACATTTATTTATTATTATTTCATTCATTCATTTTTTTATTCAATTAAATATTATTATTTTGTTTATCTTGTGGGTTTTTTTTTTATTTCAAACATATATTTTTTGTTTGTTCTTTATTAACTTTGAGCATTTAGTGTCTCATTTTCCTCCCTCTTGGAGTGATTTTTTGTTATAGTTCAGAGTAGTTAGTTTTCCTCCTTTTCTGGAGTGATTGTGTTGCCCTATTTCATAGTTTGTGGTTCTTGTTAACCTGTGAATAAAGTTGAATAATTGTACACCTTGTATCTGAGTCCTCTTTTTCTGAGTACTGGACTGATAAATTATTTATTAAATTACTATTTTCTTCTTTTTTTGCCTATAAATTATGACAACTTAAATTTTGTTGTCATTGTTTGACTGTAAAAAATATTAAATTGTAAACAATATTTACACTTACAAACTATCTGTAAAAATAAAATGTGAATAACCTGAACACATGTGAGTGACCTAAAATCTCTGTAGAAAATTAGACACAATTTGAACCATTTTCTGCTTCAACACTGTAGATTTTGCAGTGTTAATTTGGAGACAATGGGACCAAATACACTCTAGAAGAAGTTAAATAAACTCTCTAAGTGTTGATTTAAAACTGCAAAATTTACTGTGAAGTGTGATGTGTTTTTGTATATATGTGATCCCTGACACACATTGACAAATGATATGTTGAGGCAGAATATTGTTAAAGTTGACTATTTTCCTCATGAAATTTTATGTTTTGCATTTGGATAATTTCAAAAAATATTTTCCAAATTTTTTTTTACACTAAAACAATGACGACAAGGTGGTCAGAGATGGCAAACCTCTGCCAAGGCTTGATTTGCCAGTAATTTTTTGATGAAACTCAATATTATTTAAAAAACAGGACGTGATAGAGCCATAGGTGTTGACCAATCTGATGTCTGAAGGTGAGATAATGTGAATGAAAAAAACATCAGATTCTATCTTGTCTGAATCCTGAGATATTACCACTGATGTGTCTTAGCTGATGACCTTTAATGCGACCTTGACCTTTGACCTCCATTGCTCAAAATCTAATGGGTTCTTCCTTGATTCAATATCTATCATTCCTGAAAGTTTAATCAAAATCCATTTAGAACTTTTTGCTTAATCCTGCTGACAGACAGACAGACCTGGCCTCCTTGGTGGAGGTAAACATGGACAGTTATGTTTTTATATTTTCATTTTACTGCCAATGGAGTTGAATGTGACCCCTGAAAAAATGAGTTTGAGACCCCTATAAGGACAGGGGATGCCTGGGACCTTAAATACTTATGATTGTTTTTCTAATCCAGTGTTTCCCAACCAGTGTGACGTGAGAAATTGTCAGGTGTGGTATGGAAAATTATCTAATTTCACCTTATTGGTACTGTAAGTGAGTAATGTAATTATGGATCCATACAACAGCACACACCACTGATCCACTCAGAGCTGTTGAGGAAGAATTGTATGTCATTCTTCAATTCCTGCACGAATATTAGCTTTGTATTTAACTAAACAGTCCCAGGTTTTACACTGAATAAGTACAGCGAGAGTACATTAGCAATATATTTCAATAAATATAGTTTTTGTGACATTTTTCTTTGGTGGTGTGCCTTGTAATTTTTTGTGCCGTAGCTCAAAAAGATTGGAAAACACTGTTCTAATAAACTCTGTAAAGCCTTATAAGACGACCTTGTTGTGATTTGAGGTTCTACAAATAAAATTAAATCTAGGAACTTGTTCCAAAAGTTGCTGTTTTAAGGACAGACATGGGGTGTTGGGTAAACCTATCTCATGTATTTGCAGTTGGACTCACTCTCCTCAGATAGAATCATGTTTTTTTTTTATTTTTCAGCCTCATCGTAGCAGACTCATGGTGAGTTAGAGTGGGCTGGGATGCTCCGGAGATAGGAGATGGTAGGAGGAGGAGGAGGAGAGAGAGAGAGAGAGAGAGAGAGAGAGAGAGAGAGAGAGAGAGAGAGAGAGAGAGAGAGAGGGGAGGGCGGAGGATGAGAGAGAGAGAGAGAGAGAGAGAGAGAGAGAGAGAGAGAGAGAGAGAGAGAGAAAATCGCTTGGATCCATCTCTCTCTCCTCCCAGTGACGTCGGTGGGTCTGGTCCCGGGGTGCTGCTCACTCTCGTCCCATCTCAGCAGAATCCACTTGAGTTTCCGCTTCGACCGTCCACACCATCAGCCTGTGCGACGTGCGTGCGGTGCGGTGTACGGGTACCCGGTGTCCTCCTTCCACTCCACTCCACTCCACGCTGCGCGTCTTGTCCCACATATCAGTGAACAGTTTGAATATAGGAGGGAACAAGGAGGGTGTTGAACAAGAGGGAGAGGGCGAAAAGAGCAAAGAAAGAAAACAAGGAGAGAAGAGTAAAGAGGTCGCAGTGGTCCTTTCTTCTTCATCATCTTCATCTTCTTCACAATCTTCTTCTTCTTCTTCTTCCTCGGGCTGGTTCTTCAACGAGAAGATGCTGAGAATAGCCGGCGTGTTGGCTGTAGTGGCTCTGGGGCTGAGCACTGCTCGCACCAAAGGTATGGCAGGTGAAGGGCAACTTGGTCCGTGCGGTGCGCATCTGCGTGCGCGCAACGGCTTCATTGTAGCTGGACGTGGACGGAGAGCTTTGTGTGTGGATGCAGAGAAACGTCCACGTGATATCTGAAACTGATTGCTATGATACCGACTGCAGTTTGTGTTTTTGATAAAGAAAATGACTTGCTATTTCCCCTCAGGGCTCGTCTTTGGAGTTGTGGAGACATAGTATTTAATAACTGAGGCACTTGATGGTGTTTGTTCTTGTTTTGGCATCATTACAGTAGGTTTTTTTTTTTTTTTTTTACAGATATATTGGTGTATTGGACTAAATCTCAGCTTACTGTGACGTTTATGTATTGCCTAACTATTTGGTTTTCATCTTCAATGCCCTTAATGAGAAATAGAAGCTTTCATATTTGTTTTGGATCTTTGAGGTTTTTCACTTATGATTTGTTTTTAGACACACTGTATTTATTTAGCTTTGGTTGATATCAGTAGATATATCAAAAGGAAAACAAAAACTTCAATTAAAAACACCTTTGAGAACAGTTTGACATCAAAACCTACACAGAGGTAGGCTTTGGTGTTTTCAGATGCAACCTTATCCCCTTAACTTAATAAGGTTGGTTTTAAGGGGTACATCGCTGGCTTGTAATATATAGTTTAACAACAACTGCAAAAAGACATCCCTAAATAGTAAAACACCTTTGAAATTAAAGGCATTCAATGAGGTGTCTGGCAGCAGCTTGTAGTTGCACGCCATTGATTTATGATATTCATTAAATGCAAAAAAGAAGAACTTCTATATGTTGATCTATTCATAATGTGCACAATTAGTTTGTTTCATCAGTATGTTTTAAAGTTCAAGTTGGAGTTACATAATGAAAATCCCCAAACATGACATATCATTCCCAAAGTTAAAAACAAATAATAATGATATCCAGATGTCATAAATGTGTGCCACACTGCTGGCAGTTTTTCTTCACTGCTGAGCTAATTTTAGATCTACCAGTATTACTATTGCAGTGGGACTACTCAATCCTCTAGTGAGCATGGCATGTGCCGTGGGTAAGCGGTAAAATGTGGCAACAGGTTTTGTACTAATCAATTCCCTGTAGACACATGCTTGCCTTTACACAGCGAAATAACAAGGTGACACCTGTCAGTTTCGTCTGGAAGCAAAAAAGACACCGTAAGTGTGATAAGCTGTTCACCCCGGTCTCCTCCTGACACAGGACACAGCTTCTCTTGTGGACAGCTGGCTGGCTGCAGCTGCAATCTTTCCTCTGTGTAGAAGGCGAACATATGCTAATAGACTTGCTGTAGGCCGTGACCTGGCTCAGAGGTTAGACTTTTGCCTCATATGCACTTTTATTATAATAGGATTATAGGAAAGCGACATTGGGTTTTCTATCACACGCTGTGCTCTGCGGATCTGTTTGCTTCAGACAGTGTTTTATACCTGTGTAGGGATATTATGTATTAACCTGATAAGTTCATTTATATAACATAGCAGGATATCACAAGATAGTTGCATTGTCAGAAGGATTTTTCTATGCAGAGCTTGGCTGGGAAGTAAACAAATTACTGCCAAGTCAACGGGGGTGGAAAAACCAAGCACACCATGGTTCTAATTGATTCCCCAGAGCCGCTGTACAGTGCAGTTAAATCCAGGAGAAAATAGGAGTCCTGTCTCTAGGATCTGTCTGCTATCTGTTGCTAGACTGACCGTCTCTGCCTTTCCTCTTGCTTGTCAAAGCTAGTTAGAAGCTGAATCTGTAAGACGCAACAGACCTCCACCTCTTTGTATCTCTCACCTCTGAATCTGTTTCTGTGTTTAGCCTTTTGAAATGACAACTGCCATAGTGTGTTTGTGTCAAGTGTGGCGAAGGATCCACTTCTATGGAGCCAAAATGCAAAGCTGTTTTCCAGATAACTTTGAAGCGGTGTTACTGCTGTCGTTTTCTGTTTAGCCATCGTTTCATTCCAGAAAAGCTTTGGACATGCATCTTCCTTTAATCACCGCTACCCTTGAGTCATCCATTCACACTCACTCTGCATCTCTGTGTGTCTAAATATGTGTCTATCTACCTTGTATGTGTTTCAGAGTTGTCAGTAATCAGAGCTTGAAATGTTAACGTCCCTCCGGGTGTGTGTGTGCGTGTGTGTGTGTGTGTACGTGTGAGAGCGTGGGTTTACTCGTGCACGCGCTAGGAGAGTGATAGAGCGCAGCCAACATGTTGACACATGCCAAGTTTGCAAAAATGGGCAAGGAGGTGATGTCGTTTACAAAGGAATTATTGCTTTGCAGATACATGTTGTGGCTCAGACGATTTCCCTAGGACCGACCGTGTCGCTGCTCGACAGAGAGAATCTTCTGGCAGTGATGCAGAAAGACCTATAGAGTTTTTGCCAGTGCTTCCTAGAGCCCCTGCTTTTGTGTAATTCCAAGCAATATGAACTCTGAATTTAGATAGCTCATTACTAGCACAGTGTATTTTAATTCAGCTACCCACTGTGTGACTCTTTGGTGGTGGAACCTTTTTGCTGCTTTATTATATCCTGATAAACACATTGTCCTTTTTTTTTTTCTGTCAGTAAACATACAAAGAGTTAGAATGCAATTTTCAGTCCCTGGGAGAGGCCTCTTGGTAACAAGCTTTAGGCTGAAACTGGTCTAATGCCTGTTGTGAAGTTTCAGGATTAATTGGCACAGGTCTTTTAATTTATGGTTTTCTATATAGGTCTTCTGTCTGTGTGTATGTGTGTGTTATGTGTAAGCCTGTGTGCGTGTGTGTGTGTGTGTGTGTGTTCAACAGATAAAGAAAGCCAAGAGGATAGTCATTTGAGGATCCCATTAGCAAATAAAAAAGGGGGGTGACAAAAAAACAGAGGCAGATTTATGTCCCCCCTTTGGAGAGAGGAAGTGCATTATGGGAGCACTCTATAAATCCTCCATTGAGGCTGTGACACAGGATGTGGCACAAATCCTCCCTGGTCTGCCGCAGCCAGGGGAGGCAAGCTTCGGTGACATGGAGGAACATCACAGATTTTTCCAAACACTCTTTGTCCCCCGTTTTTCAAAGCTCCGTTGATCTTGGTATAGCTTCATGTGATATGACAAGTTGGAGGGCTTAGTGACTGCAGCGACGGAAGGTCACTGATCCCAGTGTGATTCTAAAGCCATCAGAGACAAAAGATTGAATGCTAGGAGTCTGGGTGGATAAGTTTAAGCTTTGGTCATCAAACAAGGAGAAGAGGAAGTGTGATTGAGACTCTGATATCTGATCACAACGAAACTCCACTACAAGACCTTTATGTCTTTTCCTGTTTGTTAGACTTGAGCATCACTTACTTCCTTATACTAAAAGAACAGGTGAACAACTGTATATATATATTTTTTAATCTAATGATAAATCAAGCCTATCATCCACAATGTAAGTGGAATCAGAGATGAATAATATTGAGTGGGTGTTTGGCTTTTGTCAAACCAACTGTAAAGTCCTATGAGAGGACCTTTGTCTGTGTGTGTGTGTGTGTGTGTGTGTGTGTGTGTGTGTGTGTGTGTGTACCCTATGTCTGGTCTGATCCGTGTGTCGTGGCTTTTGTTTCTGCCTCCGCCACTACGACCGACACAATAACAATAATACTAGGAAATTAAACCGTTGACATTATTATTATCATTTTATATTACTGTGCTGTTGTTGTTATCACTAGGACAGTAATTATCATTTAGCCTCCTTGCTCCCCCTCCTCTTTCTCCTTTCTTTTATTTTTACTTTTAGTTTAGTTTATTTCACACTTTAAAAGATGACAAATACATAAGCAAGTATATATATATACAAATAAAATACAACAATGTAAGGGGGGGGGGCTTAATATGCTTAAATAGAGGCTTCACTTCAACTTAATTAACAGTTTAAATACATCAAATAAACAAAAATAACTTAAAGTAAATAAAACAATGCAATAAAAACACAAATCTAAAAAAAATGACTATTACTTAGAATGACATGTGGACATGAATCAAATATAGACTCTAAAGCAGGAGTGTCAAACTCATTTTAGTTCAGGGGCCACATTTAACTAAACTTGATCTGAAATGGGCAGAAACAGTGAAATAATAATAGAATTATACATAAGTAATGTCAACTCCGAATATTTCTCTATATTGTAGAGTGAAAAACGTAAAATTAAATAATGAAAATGTTTACATTAACAAACTATTCTTTCAAACAACGTGAATAACACAAAACAAATGAAAGAATAAGCCTAATTTCAACAATTATGCTTTTGTTTATCATTTCCACATGTTCATTATAACTTGCAGATCATAGTGGATCTATAAATACACAAAAGATTTCATCAGGCAGATTATTCTTAAAATTGCACTGACTTCTCTTGAAAACACACTTCTCCATATTTTTATTCAAGATTATTCATATATTTTGTCAAATTATACTTTGTTTTAGGGTAAATATTTGAAAATATTTACATTTACAAAGAGAGTTGTGATTATTTATAGAATATTATGATAGTATTTTACTGGTCTGACCCACTTCAGATTGAATTGATGTAAATGTGGAACCTGAACTAAAATGATTAATATCTTAATGTCTATTTTAGCATTTCACAAATTCATCCCTTTGGCGGGCCGGATTTAACCCCCGGTCCAAAAGAGAAATAGCAGACAAGGAAACTAAAAAGTTAGGAAAATATGGTCTTTCTTTCTCCCCTTTTCTCTTTCAACAATAATCAATCCATATTGTTGAGTTGCTCTTTACATTTAATATCTTTCATTGTAACATAATGTTGTCACTTTTGTTGTGAAAGGGTGGGATTTGGAAACTTTGACTTCCTCTCACTCCCTTTTGAATGTGTTATAGAATTATATGACAAATCTGACTGTGTTTTTCTTTAATCTGTGACACAATTGAAATAAACTAAATATGTTTAAGAAAAGCAGAAGTAAAAAAAACAAAACAATTAAGTTTGTACCTCAGAACCATTTTCAGATCTGACCTGTGGTTATGTAAAATATTTGTTTTGGCCTCTATACACATACATCTGGCCCCATTTTTAGTCAACTCAATATACAGGATTTGACTTCATGTGCTACATTTGTCTCCTGTTCTGCTCTTGTCTTTTCAGAAGTGGAATGAGGAGGGACGTTTAGGTGTGGGTAGCAGTGTGTGTGTGTGTGTGTGTATACATAAGCAGCAGACTGAACTGGATGCACCTCTCACTGAGTGGGTGCTTATTTTTCCTCTTCTATTTTTTTTTTCTTCTGAGTGGTTATAGCTTATGGCCATATTTGGTCACAAATATCCAGACAGCCAAGGTCATTGATTTATAACACAAAGTGTAAATAAGAAAGGGAGATAGTGAATATTTGGACATATAAAAGTTCAGAGTAGGATTTGTAGAATTAAATTAGAGCATCCTTTTATTCAGAGAGGTTTGTGACAAGAGTAAAGGACATGGAATTAATGTATATGGAAGGATAAAGGAGGTGCAGGATGTACAGTATAACATATTCCTTTGTTTTTTGTGTGACTAGATGAGTAAGTGATTTGGAGAGCACAAATAAATGTACATATGCTTATACTGTATTCAGGAGTTAGCAACAGTTGACCCATGTGTTGGAGATAATAAAAAAAAATACTTATAGAAACACTGAAATTATGTAATCAAGTTGTATTAAAAGAAATACAATAGCATGCACAATGTAGTGATTGTTGGTAGAATTATTAAACTATGAAGTCGTAAATGTTGAACTTATAAATGTGCATTAAAGATGGCACCTTATAGTCAAGATATATCTGCAGTAGGGATGGGAATTGATAGGATTTTTATCAATATCAATGACATTGTTGATTATGCTGACAAAGCAAAATCCTTAACAATTCTCCGATTGATTCTTGAGTGTTTTCGAGTGGGGAAAAATGTAATTGAAAAAGTCATACTGGAGGTTGTTTGACCATTTCTTATATCAAATCATAATGTCACAGTAGCCCCTTTTCCATTGGACGGATATGCACAAAATGTTACTGATATTCACTAAATGAAAAAAAAAAAGAATACAAGTGTGTATTGTTGGACTTTCCATTAAATCACAAATGGGATGATTTGTTTATTTATTATTAGTTGATGACATGAAAAGTCATTCCATAAACATGGTGACGAACATAAATATGTTTTGCAGATATATTCATTTATACCATATATTACCTCTCTATCCTGCACTAAATTAAAAAGGAAAGTGTTTTCTGGTGTGTCTGCACATACCACAGCATGTTGCTTTTATAACTCTTATTCATTTGTTTTACTTGTTGTTCTGTCAATATCTTTTTTTTTTTAAATTCACCTGACTCTAATTGGGGAAAAAAGGTATTTCCATTGTAGTTTTGCATAATATATCATTTGTGTCAGGCCTGAAAAAACACCTTGTCAAAATGATTGTTTTTCCCTTTGTTACAACTGAACTATGGTTTTAATCCAAATGCTTGACTTGAAGAACTTGGTGTTAAAAAATAGAACAATATTTATTGAAAAACTAACAACAAAAAGCACTCATACAGAGGTAATAAACAACTAACAAAAGTATCCAATTAAAATCACTCCTAAAGAGGAAACCAATGCACAGTAAAATATCAGATAAAAATCACACAAAGGGAAAAACCCTTACTTGAAAAAGGGAAAGAACTAAAGACAAGACTTGACAAATGATGATATATATATATATATACATATATATGAGAGCAGGGAAACAACAAGACACTGTTGACACACATCAGGACAAGGAGCAATCAGACACACTAGGAGAAACTAGGCGAAAGGTCTAAGTAGACGTAAGACAGACCACAAAAGGAAATTTACCAAAATAAAACAGGAAGTAACATGTACAACTTTGTGCAATTTCAGGTTCATTGGTAAAGTGACTAATGGGGGGGGGGAGTTTTTAAAGTGCTGTAACATAGTTTAATTGATAATTAGAATTTAAACGGTAACACTAACCACCGGGAATTTTGCAGTGATTTCTCGTTGTAGTGGTAATCGCTGCATATCATCGCTATAGAGTTATGCTGTTAACGTGATTTGTTCTAGTAGCCCACAGTATATGATACACACACACACACACACACACAAACAAACAAATAGCTCTCTGAGATTTTCAAAGGACTCCTTCTGCCACTTCAGTGCTTCTCTCATCCATTTGCTCCTGTTTTCTCTCAATCACTTACCTCTAGTTCAATCTCACCAGTGGCGCCCCTTCTATTTTTCAGTGTGATGACACATGTGTGATGTACGCACACACACACACACACACACACACACACGAGGATAAAAGGGTTACACAGTCAGATAGCGTCTGCCCTGTCCCTCTCCACCATCTGGGTCTCACTGACCTCGGAGAAAATGATGAAAGGATCAGAAAGAGAAGATAGCTAGAATTAGAGGACAAGTGACAGGGTCAGAAAAGAAGTTGCAGATCTTTGTCTCGGTGGCTCATAAATCTCATAAATAAGTGTGCCAGGGCCCATTGAGATGAGTGTAGGCTTATATAATAGACACACAGACACAGACGTACGTATAAATCCTTAATACTGAACCAATACAAAATACAAAACAATACAATTGAGCTGAGAAATACAACTGAAAATATATTCAGTAACATATCATCTGATGCTTTTTTGCCAAAATGGAAAATTGATCTTGACATTGAAATGAACTGATCTGCACCTGTCAGTAACTTGAATATACTTATATATATATATACACATATACATATACTTATATACTTACTTACTATAGCTCTACTCATGTTTATGTTCTATAAGAGGCACTCATACTTGCAAGTTATTGTATTGTTGTACGTAAACTGCTATTATATCAAACAAGAATGTGTAGATACTGGTTGAACTTGAGAATTAGTACTGAAACTGAAAAAAAAAGAGAGAGTCCATTTGCTTTTTTTTTTTTTTTTTAAACCTATTTGTCTTTTACCACTGAGATTTACTGTTTACCGTCCTTGTGAACATTTTTATTGAGTTATGTTGAAGCTTGGTATGTCTCAAGAGCCGATGTAAGACTACTGGGATTTCATTCCAAAGGACAGCTCCATATTCAGGTCAGCTCTGCTTGAGCATAAGTTGTCTATTTCAGCAACACAAGGAGCTACATGCTCTTCATTGTCAGTCTGTACACACGGCCCCCATTAGAAACTGTTAGCTACATGGATTTACTAATGGTTTTCAAGGCTAATGATTATCCACAGGTACTTAGGTGCCAGTACACACATATTAATTAAGTGGTAATTGCTATTTTCTACATTAGTTTCCATTCTATATCCAAACCTGATAGAAACACATGAAAATGCACATACAAACACACTCCGCACCAACAGCCCCTGTGTGATTTTGCCTTGATGACTGTGTTAAGTACTCATCACTTGCATATCTGTTTTTCTATCTGTTCTCAATTTCAATTAATCCATCCATTTCCCCATGAAGGCAACAGTTGTCATCCCATATGTTAGCCACTTACAAGCTGAACAGGAGCTGGCAGAGCTTATACAGTACCAATGTAACCAAACATCCTTTTATACACACAAACAAATATGCAAACATGCTGTTGATTTATCATTGACATTTAACATAAACAGACAATTTTAGATCCTTGTATAAACACATGAAGGTCAAGGCTACTTTGCAATTGAAATGATACAAGTAGCAGCCGGATCCATCCTTACTGATAAAAGACATGTTCATATTATTATTATTAAGGATTGGTTGTAGTAGTGTCATCTCCCCTGGTGCTCATCCAGCCTGCCCACAGATGCAACAAAATCTGGTTATAAAGGACAGTGATGAGAAACAAGGCCTGTCTGGTTTATATTTGTTTACCTACATTAAATCTCAGCTATTATTAATGCACTGCAGCTCTCTTTTCAAGTACTCTTAAAAGTAACTCGTTGCGTTTCTAAAGCAAAGAGAGTTTTTTTTTTTTTACGAAAGGTTTTATGCGGCTCATTATACTTCTTTATCATCCCTACTTATATTTAATACGACTTGATGCATCCTAGATCTCTACAAAGACTTTGAAAGCTACATCACCGTTGTTGTTTTGATGGCAGAGAGTGTTGCTTTTATTTTATTTTCCTTTCCGAAATATCATTCCCTGTCTGGAATTCTATGACAACAGACATATTATGCACTCACAGAAATGAAGTGAAAGCCAGGCGCTGTCCTTGGTGCTGAAATAAGCCAATGCCACTGGGCCAGGGCTGCAGTCATGGAGCTATCTGTTGTGCTGAAAGGAGACATGGAAGATTTTGTCCGTCCATTAGGTCCTGTCTCAGTGAGAGCTGTATTTGCATAAACCAGCATGTAGGAATATGGGAGGGGTGGAGATACACGAACACACCAGGGACCTGATGGGTTGTCACAGCTGTGATAAGGCTGAGTGGTGATTGATGACTGACAGATGGACGCTTGAAAGTAGCCAGGAAATGTGCAGCATTTTAATAGTAAAGATAAGCAGCATTATTATAACAGATCATAAAGTGGAAGATAAGAATAATCTAATACATGGGGATGTGATATTGTAGCACTGACAATTACAGTGTTTTTAATATATGATTGGAAGCATGCAGAGGAACTCAAAAGGAAATTTAAAAAAATTTTTTTTTTTACTTAATATTGTTTAGGTGAGAAACAATGTGTGATGCTTCCCTTTTAAACATATTAAAACTAGGGCTGTCAAAGGATTTACATGTTTAATCAGATTAATCACAGGGTTGCTTTGGATTCATTTTAATTAATCATGATCAAAACACTATTATGTCGGTCGACTGTTCTGTCTGGGTTTTTTATTTTGTACTCAGATTTCCTACAAAATTTACACAAAAAATGCTGATAAAAATATACAAAACATGCTAAAATCCAAAATAAATAAATAAAGTAGCACAAACAAATGATGAAAATGTTAAATATATATATATATATATATATATATATATATATATATATATATATATATATATATATATATATATATATATATATATATATATATATATATATATATATATATATATATATATATATATATATATATATAAACTGTCCTAAAATATAGAAAAAAACACCAAGAAAATGATCAAATATCCCAAAAAACATATGTAAAAAATATGAATATAAATGCAACTAACATGTTTATTCAACACCTTCCACCGATTCAGCAAAACAACTGTAAACAAAACAATTGGAAACAATTGTTCCATTTAATTGCATTAACATTGTTAATCAGATTAATTATGATGATGGATTAATTTGCATTAATGTTTTAATTTCGACAGCCCTAATCAAAACTAAAACACCAATATTTGTGGATCTCTAAGCCGATTATGACCTTTTAGATTTAATTTCCTTAAACAGTAGTATTCTGTTGCAGGTGTTTTTATTTTCCTCAGGTAGATTAGTGTCCTCATTGCTGTTTCTGGCTCATACATGTTTGGCAGTAAAAACACAGCAAAGCTACTAAGGTAAAACATCTTCCCCCACCCCCTCTTCAAGCTTCACTAGTAGACACTGTGGCATCCTGTTCACATTACTGCCTCTACTTGGATTAAATAATCAGCTATTGTGTGATTTGATGACAGTCTGGTAAATAGTCCTGTTTTCAATAATCAAAATATAAATTAGATAAAAGCATCACGTTTGCAGGTATCATTTTATATGACACATGACAGATTAAACAAGTATTATTTGTTATTAACCATTTTCAGTGTACATAGCTTTTTGAAATGAGCTGATACTTTTAGGATTGTTAAGGATTGGCACAAATAACTGATGAGTCGATTGGTCAAAGCTTAGTGACTGCTTTATTTAAGAGTTGACTACACAGCAAATATGGGAGTGTTAAATATTTAGTGTCAGTGTTGATGTTGTATTAACACCGCATTGGTTTAAAACAACACTGTACCTGGTGGTTTTGTTATATTAATGTTGTTAAATCAGGGTGTTCATTCTTACAGAACCCCTTAGGGGACAATGGAAGTGAGAAAAAAAACAATTGGGTCAGGTATTGTGAGATTTCACTATACTTTTGCAAAATAGTTCTTGGGATGGTTCTGTCATGACTCTGCGTAGCTGCCATGTTTGGTTCTCCTCCTTTCCTTCTGTTTATTTAGAGCAGAGGTGCCAAACATGCAGCCTGAGGGCCAAAATCAGCCCTGCCAATGGGTCCAATCTGGCCCCTGGGGTGAATTTGTGAAATGCAAAAAATACAGAAATTATACTAATAAGTAAAGAAGTTAAAATTATGTGACATCAAGTCAATCTAAAATGGATCAGACCATAATCATAATAATTATGAAAAAAACCCCACACAGTTTCTTCTTTTTTTTGGTGTTAAGAAAAAGGGAATAAATAAACAACCAAATAAATAAATTTAAAAAAGTCTAGCCTTGTAAAAAATGTGATTAACCTGAAATGTATGTGGAATCTTACCAATATTGTGAATGTTACTAAATGTGCGTATTTGTAAATCCACTGTTATATTTAAGTTTAGATGCGCATGTAGATAAATAATAAACTAAAGTGCAATATTGTTAATATCATACTCAAGGGCGTCACAGCCATTTGAAATGTGGGGGTGTTCTAGGTTGTGGCACATGAGTAAAATATTCTGAATCTATCATCGGAAATTTAACAAACAATTATCCATTAATGGTTACATTTTGATATTAAAAAAGTAATATATGGCTGCAAAAAACAACAAAAATGTGTTTTTCCTCAATTAAACATTTATTCAATTCACAAGTAAAAATTCAGAGATAAAAAAAATCACAATTATTATTAAAAACAGTCAAAATTCTAAGATAAAAAGTCTAAATTCTGAGATAAAAAACTGATATAAGTTTGGGTTTTTAAAATCTGACACTGATTTTACAGACACTGTACCTCTTTTTTCTTACAAAAATGTTTTGTCCATGTCAGGGGAGACGACTAAGAATATGTTCCTCAGGGGGAACATCACTGAAAACAGTTTGAGAACCACTGTCTTAGGGTAAATGTTACAGAACAAGACAGTTTAGTTAACTTAGTTTAACAACGACACCATTTCTCATTACTTACTGGTTGATGACTGTTTACTAAAACCACGAAGAAGAGCTGTTTACATTAGGCCCAGTGAACTGAGGTGCGCTTCATTTACATATGCTGTTGTGCCGTCCGGGCGGGTAAACAGTTTAAACCATAGATATTGTAACACCTGTTATTGATGTTTGTTTGGGGTGATTGCTACCGACAGTAACTGTTAATTCTAAAATAAAACTCAGGAAAAAGTGGGGGGTATGAAATCATCTGGTTGGAAAAGTGGGGGTGTCGCAACACCCCCATCCCCCACGGCTGTGACGCCCATGATCATACTTAATTTTTCTTAAGAATTTTCAGGTTGTTAATATTTGTTCATGTTATGTTCAAGTACAGTTCGTAGATGTAAACATTTTCATGATGGAATTTTACTATTTTTGCTCAAACACATAGAAAACTTTGGAGTTGACATTATTTCTATGTTTTTATCCAATTATTTCTATGTCTGGCCCACTTTATACCATTTTAGGCTGAATGTGGCCCCTGAATTAAAATGAGTTTGACACCCCTGACATAGAACAACTAGTTGTTTATAAAAGTACTCTCTACTCCATCTGGGTCATGCAGCTACTTTACTGACCATCACTATATCACCATGGTAACTCACTGAGTGTTAAGTGGTTAATATTTTTAACAACAAATAGTGTTAAACCAGCAACAAGTGAGTATTCATTTTTTTAACACCTTCAAATGTGTTAATTTTATACTGCATAGTGTGGACACATATAGACACTTCATGGGTGTTACATTTAACACTGGGTGTTAAATCAACACTCGTATATTTGAGGTGTTGGTTACATTTTTCAGGAGGGGGTGGGAGGAGAGTTACAGTATATTTTACTTTGTAGAACTGCAATGCTAATAGTAATGGTTTCTGTCTGAGTTCCATGTGTAATGAAATATAATACAGAGTAGTTCAACCAGTTTTTGGTGGGTCAACTTTACAATTAACGTCATTAACATCCTAGTTTGGAGAGCATGTCTTAATTAAATTGACTATTTTCCTTCCTCACTATCGTATTATATATGCATTATTTTCTATGTACTATTATTGTTGCTTCATAAGGATCTGAAGTTCCATTATATTTATTATTATAGAATATACTATGGATCAATGTGTATTTTGCAAGTGATACCGTTTATTTTTATGGCAATACTTTTACACTATCCCAGTGACTAATGGAGTTGAGCTACAAAATTGTATAGAAATGTTGCTCTCCCTGTGTCCATGACTTCCTCTAGCATTTAAACCCCAGTGCCAAGACCCATAAACCATCTAAAAAAATAGAGTTCCAACAGTTTGAGGTGCATTGAGTTGTAGCCAATGATTCCCACATACCGGCTGTTTGGCCATATTTTCCCACCTGCTATAGAAATCAAGGTACAATGATCCATGAATCCTGTAGCTTTGTGTCAAGTCGTACTCTGTGTCTGTGTTACGACTTATAAAAAGCAGTGGCTCAAACATCCAGATATGACTTATGTAACATAGTGTCCTTCATTTCAAGACGTGTATGGATTTCTCAGCTTGTACATACACATTAACGGACAGGCACACGGGCACAGGTGGAACGTGTGAAATGAACAGGTGGGCTTGGTTTTGTGTAGGAGGTCTGTCACGGTTGCAGCGATTTTATCCTTCCGCTGTAACTGGGCCACTGACACACACACACACACACACACACACACACACACTGAGCTCCTCCTCTCCCCTCTGCAAAGGTACACCTCCAGTTCCCTTTGGCTGTTGCATTTGCTCAGTAATTGCATATGCCAACATGTTTGTGTGTGTGCATGTACTGTACGTGCATGCGCATGTACGTGCGTCTTTACCTGTGTCTAGGTCAAATCCTAAGGGAAGTGAACTCTCTGCTGGCTTGTTTCATTTTTTAACGGGACGCTCAGGGCCTCATTTGTTCCTGTGTGTTTTGAGAAATATCACCAAGGTGCTTCCATCTTCTCTCCCCAGGAAGGAAACGCAGAGAGAGAGAGAGAGAGAGAGAGAGAGAGAGAGAGAGGGGTAGAGGGAGTGAGGGAAAGCTCTGGGAGAGATCCTGTCAGCTCTTTCAGACCCAATAGGCATTAGTCGTGTTGGAGGAAGAAAAACACACAGAGAAAATTTGTCACATTTTGATTTGTTTCAGACCTGTTTATTTGGATTTAGTCCAGCTGTCAAGTTGCAGCGCCTGCTTTAGCTCATGCCAGTGTCCTGTGTCTCTTCATTGGTTGCTGTGGTCCTGCAGCAGACAGCACTATGGCTGTAGCAGCTCCTCCTGTATTACCAGCAGGAGGATCTGGGTCACTGTGTATCTGCTCCTCCCATCACTTAGCTCCCTCTCCCTCCCCTTGTTCATCTTGTGTTCTATCTCCTTCCATCTCACCCTCATCTGTGTCTCTTCTTTGTCTGTCTTTGTCTTATCTTTCAGCCAAAAGTATCATAAATTCAATCTCTCTGCTTTTTTGTTATGTTTTTTTTTTTTCCACAATCTTCCATCCTCATCTTTTCCATATACTCCCACTGGGTTTTCCTGGTGTAGCATTAGCGTGGAGGTAATTACCGATGGCAAGGCTGAGCTAGGTCTTATCGCACTCTTCTCTCCTTCCCTGAGGATCTGTCTCTCCTTATTCTCCTTTTCTTTTAGTGACCCCATGGAGATTGTGCTTTTGAAAAGACTCTGGGTTAAGGGCATGTAAAGACTAAAATTTGAAATTTGGTTTTGCTTCTGTCCTTTTGTTGACTTTAATAACCCTGAAAAATGCTTTTCTAAATTCAAATATATATTTTGAGTCAAGTAATAACTTGTGCAGATGTCTTCTGCCACACATCATAAAAAAACATTATCTTATTATAAAAAGAAAATGTGCATGTGGGAAATTTGCAGAGATGAAAATCCTTCTTTATGCACAAACCCTCATACTTGTTTGGGCATCATAGGCTTTAGGCTAACAGTGGTGAATAATTAAGGGGCTAGATTCATACATTAAACTCACAAAAATTTTTGGCAGCAGACTCACACACACATACTCTTTTAAATGTCTCATGAGGACCAAGTTTGTAATCAAGTAGCCATTGGGTAGTGAGTGTAAACACTTCTTCTATTCTTTAAATAAAACAAAATAAATAATGGAAAAATTTAGAAAAAAATCTCTCTCTCTCTCTCTGTATATATATATATATATATATATATATATATATATATATATAAAATCTTTAATAATGTAAGAAATAAAATCAATAATGTATTTTTTTAATTCATAAAAGAAGGTACAAATATAAATAAATAATTTTAAAATACTTAAAACTAAATACATTTGCTTTATAAACACATCATCAAACCTTTGATAAATGCATGTTTCTCTTTACACCTTTTCCCCTCATGCTTTATGGGGACTTCTGGAAAAAAAAAAAATTTATACTGTAGGGCCACATCATTTCTATTTTACTAATGGGGTCCTTTATTTATATTTAACCTTTGTCAGGACCTGAATTTTGGTTCCCATAGTGTCAGAGGTCCCCATGGTGTGACTCTGGATCAATGTCCCCATAAAGATCAGAATACAAGCACACACACATTTACTCATCTCCATGTCCCATGAGGACCAAGTTTGTAATCATCACTTGTAGGTAAAGTAATCATTGGTCTTTTTTCCCCTAAATAAATAAAAAAGGTAAATGGAAAAAAAAAACATACAATAAAACATTTATAAAATTAAAAATACAAATAGAAATAAAATGTGAAAAAATATATAGAAATATATAAACTAAAGACCTCTTAAAGCCTTCATAAAAATCCTCTTCCTGTCATGCTTTATGGGGACTTCAAGAAAAAAAATTAACAAATGTGTTTATTGGGGACATCATTCACGCATATTTATATTTCACTAGTGGGGAGGCCTACATTTATTTATATTTAACCTTTATGGAGACATTAATTTTGGTCCCCATGACATGACTGTGTAAACATGTCATTGTCCTCATCAAGATTGGAATACAAGAACACACACACACACTCAGACTTGTCACTTCCTTATCTCTTCTTCACTTCTCCTTCACTCTCCTTGCTCTGTATTTGTATACCCTGTCACCATCGTACAGCGAATGTCATCATGGATGTGTGGAAGTGTGTGTGTAAGTGTGTCTGTAAGTGTGTGTGTGTGTGTGTAAGTGTGTGTGTGTCTGTAAGTGTGTGTGTGTGTGTGTGTGTGTGTGTGTAAGTGTGTGTGTGTGTGTGTAAGTGTGTGTGTACGTGTGTGTTTAAGTGTCTGTAAGTGTGTGTGTGTAAGTGTGTGTGTAAGTGTGTGTGTGTAAGTGTGTGTAAGTGTGTGTGTGTGTGTGTGTGTAAGTGTGTCTGTAAGTGTGTGTGTGTGTGTGTGTGTGTGTAAGTGTGTGTGTACGTGTGTGTTTAAGTGTCTGTAAGTGTGTGTGTGTAAGTGTGTCTGTAAGTGTGTGTAAGTGTGTATAAGTGTGTATAAGTGTGTGTAAGTGTGTGTATAAGTGTGTGTAAGTGTGTGTGTAAGTGTGTGTGTGTGTGTGTGTGTCAGTGAAGGTCACTTGCTGTTCTTACTGTAGCACTGTATCAATATTAAATCATGAACCTGCTGTTGTTCCTGTTCTGTGTTTGGTTGTTTAACTCTTAGGTTGTTTTAGTTTTATTTCTGCAGGTATCTTTATTTCAGGTGTGTTCATACATGTGTATTTCTATGTGAGTGTGTACTTGTGTGTGGGCCCGAGCCCCTTGAGTTCTCATTATGGTGAAAGTGGATGGCCGAGCCCAGCCCTAACATCTGTCTCTGAGAGTGGAGGGGCCCCACACCGACCTCTTAGCCAAGAAACACCCTGAGAAGAGAAGTAGCTTTTTGCCACATCATTGTATTTCACTCCGAAAGATTTATTTCCACCACATTTGCTCTACAATACATGCCTATTAATATATTTAACATGCAACATTTCTTTTGCCAACACAAATAGGGCCAATGGCCACTTTGGAAAAACCCTTGACAGTAAGTTCCATTCAGAAACTGTGTTACACATTTTCATGAAGTTTTCATCAGCACATGGAGTGTGCCCATAAGTGAGTTGTTTATACTCCAAATTACACAGCCGCAATTATCCAACTAAATAATGGCAGTAGCTGTGGTAATGTAGCATGATCAATACAACCACTTGAGTGACAGGAGTGTGAAGAGAACAGCAACATGTAAAAAAAAAAAAAATGAAGTGTTTTTGTGAGTTTATTTTAATGGATTCTCATTATTTCACATCTTTTGTCTATCAATGCATTCACAGGTATAAACCACTTTTATTTTTATTTTCTTTTACCCCCCTACGCCTGATGTTTTTATCCCTGTCTGAACCTTGTTGCAGTAATGGGGAAGAAATTACACATTAACTCCAATGAACCTTTGATAATTACCAAATTAATGAAGGTTCATATCACACAACTTCATTTAAAATTGCTCCCAATCAAGGAAGTCTCTCTTGATACAAAAATGTAGTTACATAAATCTCATCTGAGTTAGGTAGACCCCCTCATGTGTCCCCACAACTACAGGACGTCCACCTGTCCTGGTGTATCTATAGGTCATTTCATGTCAAAGTAGAACATTTCCCTAAAATTGTTGCTTGTGTTTAGAGTTAGAAATGGACTTTTGCCTGTAAATGTAAACAGATTATTTGTTTTAGTATCATGGGATGAATAACATAGAAGTAGGCTTCATTTGAAACGGCTGGAAAACAAATGTGTATTTCTGTTATCGGTGTTAGAATGTGGAATTGTCTGGCAATGAATGAGAAGAGCCGCAGGAATATTTTTCAGTGTAAGAGGATGTGAGAGGAGCGAGTGGAGAAATTCTATAAAAAAATATGTAATGAAGTGGTTTTGCTTATGATTTTGGATTTATTTCTTTATTGACTGTTGTGTAAAATGTTTTTTTTTTTTTTTTGCAGCAATGGCTGTAATAGTGACTGATGTTGTATGAAAGGGAAGGCAAATGTATTTGAATAAAACAATTCAAGGTGCTTTACATATGACGTATCAGAAAGTTACAATGAAAAACATTATTAAAATGCATTAAAAGACAATTAAGATAAGAGGCATAAAAACATTTAAAAGATAATTAAGAATTTCAGAAAAACCACCAGTGAACAGTAATGCTTTAAATGAACTGACAGTTTGAGCAGGTGTTCAGGTAGTTTGTTCCACAGGTGAAGAACAGAATAACTGAATGCTGCTTGACTTTGAAAGGAGCAGGTACAATATTATTAAGTTTTCTTCACCCTGCTCCTTTCTAATCACAGAGATTGGAATGAATAAATGAAACAAAATCATTGAAATGAAATCTACAGAGGCGTTTTCATTCTGATTGGGCTCGAAATACTGGGGAAATATTTGAGAAATGCTGCTATTGTTGGATAAAATACTAAGGAAGGCTGTTTTTTCACCAAACTATAAGTATGATACATGTCTGTTTTTAAGTCAAGGTTAAAGGACTGACTTTTAACCAATAGTACTGGGACAATTTTATGCTAAACTGGTGGTCTTTTTAAATTTTTTTTATCTTTTTATCCACGTGATATTGTTTTATTGCTTTTTTAAATATTTTTAGTCAGTGAGTGTGTGTGTGTCTGTCTGTGTATGTGGGTGTATATGTGTGTGTATAAGTGTGTGTGTGTGTGTGTGTGTGTGTGTGTGTGTGCAGAGACATATTATGCTATAACCCAATGAATACTTGAGATATCACCATGAAATTACATATATATATATATATACATATACATGGGCGTCACAGCCGTGGGGGATGGGGATGTTGAGACACCCCCACTTCTCCAACCAGATTATTTCACCCCCCCCCACTTTTTCCAGAGTTTATATATTGTATTGTTACTGGATCCAGGAAAAGGACGGAGAATTGGTCTCACCTGCTGTTTATTTCAGGATAAATAGTTACTGTCGGTAGCAATCACCCCAAACAAACATCAATAACATTTCGGGGCTGTTACAATATCTATGGTTTAAACTGTTTACCCGCCCGGACGGCACAACAGCTTATATAAATGAAGCGCACCTCAGTTCACCAGTAATGTAAACAGCTCTTCTTCGCGGTGTTAGCAAACAGTTAACCAGTAAGTAATGAGAAATGTTACTGTTGTTAGAACAAGACATAGTTTAGTTAAATTAGTTTGTGACATTTACCCTAAGACAGTGGTTCTCAAACTGTTTTCAGTGATGTTCCCCCTGAGGAACATATTCTTAGTCGTCTCCCCTGACATGGACAAAACATTTTTGTAAGAAAAAAAAGAGGAACAGTGTCTGTAAAATCAGTGTCTGATATTAAAAATCCTTTTTATCTCATAATTTTTACTTATGAATTGAATAAATGTTTAATTGAGGAAACACATTTTTGTTATTATTTTCGGCCATATATTACTTTTTTAATATAAAAAATGTAATAATTAATGGATAATTGTCCGTTAATTTTCTGATGACAGACTCAACCTAGAACACCCCCACAAAAGTCAAAGGTCAAGGGTCACATTTAGCACATTATTGGCTCTAGTTCAAGAACGGGTTGTCATAGAAACTTGAGATTGGCACAAAATAGGGGTAAGATTACGCATTCTCTGAATACTTGTTTAAATTCTGTTTGATTGGGTTGTTTTATTCTGTGTTTTACTGATGTTTCAGATGGAAAACACTTTGGTCTTCTTTTATATTGTTGTAAAGTGGTATATAAATAAACTTTGATTGAATGTTTGATGATACATGTAGCTGAAATGTCCACTGGGAATGAACGTCTTTTAAAAACAAAAGCCTGTCAGTCTATAGTTTTACTCAAATATCATCATTGTCCACTATAATATTATGGCATCAACCATAGAGACGTTTTCTTGAGGCCAGTGGAACAAAATAACTTCCAACACGTTAGAAAAATGAAACAGTGCTTCTGTCCAGAGTGGACATTTCACATCGACTGTGCAAGAGGGAATATGAGTTTATGAAAAACGTGATCTCAGAGGAACAAGAATTGTTACATAAAAAATGCATTCATATTTAAAGTAGTACATTCAAATTATTTGACAACGTTGTGGTGGGGAACACTCCTCTACTCTCCTTTTTTTTGGCTATTTCTTTCCTTTATTTATCAAGGCATCTACATTTTATTATTTTACACATCACCCTGGCTCATATTTAGAAAGCTAAGTCAAATTAATGTTATTAAAATTAATATTTATGTAAGTAAACACAGCTTTTCACACGTTCAGTAGCTCTTCGTAGTCCCATCAGCGCTGTATTTTTAATCTTCAAGGAGAAGCTACAGGGCCACTGCATGTGTAAAAACAAACAAACAAATAAATAAACAATAATTTATGGAACACACCTCATCATATGTAATCTGAACAATACATGTGGGATCACTGTACAACCTCAAGCGAAGAAAAAGTCGTACTAGTATTGACTTTTTCTTTATTCTAGGATGAATTACAGCCTGAACGTAAGGACTTGATGAATATTTATAAATGGAATGAAGCTGACTTGCTAAAATAAGACATTTTCTGTGTTTATACTTGAAATAAAAAAAGAGAGATTAAAGAAAAGTTAAACATGTCTGGGTTTTTGTTTGTTTTTGTTCGTTTGCATTTCATATACTATCATAACCTTTTCTTGCGGAGTGAAATATGAAACAAGCAATATTAGGTTACTATAATAGTGGAATAACTCTATTCAAGGGTCTCAAAAGAGAAATGTATGTCAAGGTTAAGCCACTGCACAATCAAGTACACAAAAGTATTGTCACATATAAACAGGAAAAGACATAAGTCATCACATTATAGTATATTATTATTATTATTATTATTATTATTATTATTATTATTATTATTATTATTATTATTATTATTATTATTATTATTATTATTATTATTATTATTATTATTATTATTATGATTATTATTATTATGATTATTATTATTATGATTATGATTATGATTATGATTATGATTATGATTATGATTATGATTATGATTATTATTATTATTATTATTATTATTATTATTATTATTATTATTATTATTATTATTAATAGTAGTAGTAGTATTATTAGTATTATATTGTCCACATATAATCTTAGGTGTGATCCACTTAAACCTTTAGCCCCTGATGTGTCACATTCTGAATGGATGGTTTAGTTTAAATATTCAGAAAAATTAATCCTTTTTTTTCTGCATTTTTTTTTTTGGTTCATGGAACTGATAAACAGAGTGTAAAAAAAAACAACAGCAACAAAAAGCAAAACTGCTGATTTAGAAAAAGAAAAAGCCAAAATGAACCGCAGTACAATACTCTTTCTTTCTTTATTTTACTTCATTTCTTTCAAAAAATTTTTTTTCTTAAATTTTGTTCCATTTGTGTCATTTATTATTTTGTCGGTTTATTATTTATTTTTGTTGCTTGTTATTGATCAACTTCAAAGTCTCAGGATTTAAAGGGTTAAAGATAATCAGGCTCTTTATTTGTCGTAATGTTTCCATTTCCCAACCAAAGATGGAACCAGATCATCTTATGTGTTATATGTTTGTGATATGATATAATTATCATCTGGTCTGAGTTGTAATAAGAGTGAATTTGACACTTTTGTCACTTCTGAAACACACTGAGTGAATCAGGGCCAACAATCGTAAATGTTAAACTTGTTTAATATTTCCAATAAAACATCCTTATGTATGTAGGGAAAGATGACATACTTTCTCCAGCTTAATGTAAACAAAACAGAAGTGATTGTTTTCAGCCCCCAAAAAGAAAGGTCAAAGGTCAGTGCTCACCTTGAGTCCATATCACTGAACTCTACAAACCAAACCAGAACTCTGGGCGTAATTATTGACTCAGACCTGAAATTCAACAACCATTTAAAAGTTATTACCACCTGAAGAACATCACTAGAATAAAGGGTTTTCTCATTCATTCATTTTCAGTACATTCGATTATTGTCATGGTGTCTTCACTGGTCTAAACAGAAAATCAATCAGGCAGTTACAGCTGATCCAGTACCAGGAAACTGGACCACATCGCACCGGTCCTTAAATCCTTACATTGTCTTCCTGTGGGTCAACATCTTACTCCTGGTCTATTAATCACTAAACGACCTTTGACCCAAATACATCATATTCCTGCTGGTTCCATAGGTCATCAGGAGCAGGTTTACTGTGTGTTCCCAAAATCAGAACCAAACAAAGTGAAGCATCATTCAGTTGTTCTGCTCCTCACCTGTGGAACAAACTACCTGAATACATGAGGTCTGAGAAAAAACTGTCAGTTCATTTAAATCAGGCCTGAAAACATTACTTTTTTAATGGAGCTTTTACTTAAATTCTTAATTGTTTTTTTTTTTTTTAATGTTTTTATGTCTCTTATTTAAATTGACCTTAAATGCATATATGTGATCCACCACCATGAAACCAGGCATAAGTGTCTGGAAATCAAAACTGAGTTATCTGTGTAGCTTGGTAGAGTGGAAACTAAGGTTTAAGATGGTGAAAAAATTATGTTTCTATCACAAGTAGAACCAAAGTTATGGTAATTTTAATATCCACATTTGGACATATTTTGCAATTTGCATATTTTTAGATATTGTCCGTTAAAGTTTTGGACTGTTTTGGGGTAGGAAGTCCTTAGCAACGCATAATAATTCATATCCGATTGACACAAATTATTCACAGATGTTAAAGGACACTCTGATGGATATGTCACAGAAGTTTTATATATTATTTAATTTTCTTATATCTTTTATGTAAAGCACCTTGAATTGTCCTGTACATGGGATATGCTACACAAATAAATTTGCCTTGCCTCATATTGGGGTTTTAGTGAAAACAGATCATTTTGACCCAGAGGAAACAGGATGTACACAGAATATGAGGACACCAGGAGGGTTAATGGCTACACCATCTACTGTAATTGCAACTCAAGGTTTTGAGTACTGTTTTCATAAAAAAAAAAAAAAAAAAACTGCAGCTCATCCAGTTGAATGACAGAGCAAAAAAACAAAAAACAAACAAAAAACCCCTGATCTCAGTAGTTTAACCAAACTAAGCTAATAACTTCCACTTCTTCCATAAAGTGTAATTGATCTGAGCAAGCCTTTTGTGCATCGCCAAGTTGTTTTCATCTCTCATTAGTCATGCTCGAATATTTTCAGACGATATGAAACGATCCATCTCTGCCTCATATATGCAGAGAAATATCATGATTCTTAATCCTTCGCTGTATCTCAGATTCACACTTTTATGTTGCCAGTGTAGCTACAGCTGCTCTCCTCCTCTGCTGTCTCAAACCTAACCTGCTCACAAAACCATACACACATTTAAATATCAATGAATCCTCCCCTTTTATGCTACGCTGTGAGTCCCCAAACAAATAGATTATGTCTGGCTGTGTGGCATTTCCCAGGTGGTGTTTTCAGGCACTCAACTGTTGGCCACCTGATGCCCAAGTCTGTACTAAATAGCTGTTTACATGCACATTATGTGTATGTTTTGCTATGTTTGCTTGTGTGCACTTGTACATGTGTGATTTTCGGCCCTGCAGTTGTCTGCTCTCTGAGTCTCTGTCCATCTGTTTGCATAGTGACAGTTGTCCCCCACTGTCTATAGCCAAGAGGACACCTGTAGATATGAGGAATTGCAGACATATCTCAAATTTTGATGCGCTCATCCACCTTTGAATTGCCTCCTGTGTGTTTTTTTTTTTACCCTCGACTTTTGTGTCCTTTGTGTGTTTATATATCTATATGCTGGTGTCTGAACATTGGCTGCGGTGTTCCACTGTGTGGCAAATGACTTGTCCCCGGCTGGGTGGGTAATTTTCCAGTGGCATTGGTGCTTTCATCCATGCAGTCTCTCGGGGTGCTGTGTTTATGAATTGACATCGTAATCACGCCTTTGCCACTTTCTCTCCATTTTCAGTGTC
The DNA here is from genome assembly GCA_020466265.1 of Siphamia tubifer. NCBI lineage: Eukaryota > Metazoa > Chordata > Actinopteri > Kurtiformes > Apogonidae > Siphamia > Siphamia tubifer. The sequence goes on along the minus strand of CM035795.1, from coordinate 19,191,024 downwards.
TTTTACAGCAGTAGGACGTGTGTGCGCTTTGTGTGTGAGATGTGTTTATATGCAGATGCTAGGAAAAAGTGATGGAAATCTGAAGCATTTCATCGTCAGAGGGCAGGTGATGAAACAGCACAGAGTGGGTGAGCGAGTGATTGACAGATCGAAATTGAAATACGCTGAATATTGCCAGAGCAGAAGAAAGAAATGGTGGAAGATGCACACTCGGATTGAGGTGGAGCAAATTGGAAAGAGATTTTGTTGAATCACATAAAGAGATGTTATCTGTTGCATTTTCATATAAATAAATGTTTTGAACTGTGCGTCTCACAGTTTGTTTTGAATAAACGCATGTGAAGGATTCCTCCTGCATTCTAAAAAGTGTGACTGGCCTTAATTAATATGAACAAAATAAATTCTATTAAAAAAAGACTGAGCAGTTCTTTATATAGTTATGTTTAGTTAATGACATTTGCATTCTTTATTAATTGCATTTTACTAATTTTTGTTTAAATAATATCAAATTATATATATTTTTTGTAGATATTTGGTATATCTCAATTAATATTTTTCACATAACTAGTAAATATTGAACAATTTTCACTAAAATGTATTTCGATTTACTCAACATGTGCTAAATTTTCAGTAAATCCAAAATTATTCAACTAATAATTTCATTATTTTGGATTAAATTATTATGTTTAGATTTACCTAAAATCAATAGTTTTTAATCAAAGTTTAAATACTTAAAATATAAATATGATTCTTTTTTGCCATCATTTATTTCAAGGTAGGGTGGGATATCTTGGGGAAAAAAATGGTCCAGCAAGGGAGGGGTGGGGGTTAGAGTGGACTGATATTTCATGTACGTATCAGCAGCCAATCAGTGTAAACATGATCAATACATTGATTATCCAGAGTTTTCCTTTGGTTCCACCCTTTAGAGCAGGCATGTCCAAACTATTCCACAAAGGGCCGGTGTGCCTGTAGGTTTTTGTTCCAACCAAACAGCAGAACACCAAACTGGACTCAATTAATGAACTGATCTCAGTCTTCAGAGAGTCCATTGGTCAAACTGTGAACTCTTGGCTGGTTGGAACAAAAACCTGCAGCCACCCTGGCCCTTTGTGGAATAGTTTGGACATGCTTGCACTGGACTGGACTAAAACATTTATTTTTTTTGGCACAAATTCGACAGTATTTCAGTGCGTGCTATGGGATCATGAAGAGGTTTTCAAGCAATATGGTCAAAAATATTCCAAAAAAAGATCTCCCACCCCACCTTTAAATAGACAATGGCCAAGCTTTTCTGAGTGTACTCCTCCTCCTCCTCATCTTCCTCCTCCTCGTCTTCATCGTCTTCCCCTCTATACGGTAACAGCTGTAGCTTTGACTTAACTCGCTACTAGGAAAATACTAGGATCTCACACATTATTGCTTTGAACAAGGCCGATACTGTACCTGTACGATGTCGCACTGAAGGTGAGGAACATGAAATATTAAAAACGTCTTGTTACCCTTAAAATACTGATAGAATTTGAAACAGGGCATAGTTGTTTTATTTTCTAAAAGTGAGGTTTCCATTCCCAATAGTGAGGCTCTTGGATTACCTTTGTTTTCAAGTGCACCATGCCACTCCTAGCTGCTGCAACTGAGCCTCCAGTAACAACCAGGGCTTTGTTAGCGCTTCGAACATTCAAACTTGTTTTTGTCTGTCCTGTATTCTCTAGAGTCTCAGAAACTGCATGATGAAATACAGAGGTAGGGTTAGCCGTGTTGAGATGCAAAGGGGATTTAAACCTTCGCTCTGTGACACTGTCGAGAGCACATGCCTTTTGATGTAAATGCAATTGGCTGGTACAGTGGTGTACAACAAAAGGAGTGAGAAATAAATCATGTTTATAATAATACCTGACACCAATATATGCAAACACACACAGTTTATCACGCTTGCATGTGAAATTTTCAGTTCCTCTTTTCTTTTTTTTTTTTTTTTTTTTTCTTTATTTCCCTTCCAGTTTTCTTTGCATCTCTGTCTTTCTCTATCTCCCCTTCAGCTGGATTGTTTTAAAAAGCACTGGGTTTTTATTATTTGCCACAGACTGGTAACTCTTTATTCAGAGGATTAGAGTTATTACTTCCACAACACGGTTCAGAATTTCTCCCTTTCTCACTTTTCTGTGTCCTCTACCAATGTCATGGCTGGTATGACAGAGGATTCAAGGTTTCATTGAACAAATGCAGTTAATAAAATGCCACAAGTAAGGGAAAAAGAGGGGCATTTAATAGCAAAGAGGATTTGAGCTGGTAGCAATAGATTAAGGCACAGTGTTTTAGTGGAGCAATTCCCTCACAGTTACTCTCTGTCCTTTTCATTCCATCTCCTGGGTTTATGGACAAGAAGGTGTCCATAAAGTTACATGGGTGAATGGATACAGGATGGAAGTGTGTCTGTGTGAGAGACTTTTGATGATATGTGTTTTTGCTTGCCCTAGGCTTTGACAGATGCAGGTTTTTCAAGGCTGATACTAATGGACCTTTCATATCTGATCTTGCTGACTTCAGCTACAGTATTTCATGCTAACAGCCTTTTCTTTGCACCTCATTGTCCCCCTGCAGTGAATGAAAATTACACTGAAAAAAAAAAAAAAAACAATCTATTGAATGAATGTAATACACTTATTGAAAGAATTTCCAACTAATTAAAATGCTTTCATTTAGCAAGATGAGAATATGTTGAACCAACTAAATGTAAGTTTACTGGACTTAACGGTAACACTTTATAATACCTACACTCAATTCACTATGTATTAAACATGTATTACCCATTTATAAATGGGTTGTTCATGTAAAGGTTCATACTAGTGTAAATGTAAAATTTGATTATTTTTATGTTTTTTATGTTTACAACAGTTTCTTTGTTTACCTGTAAAGCAGATATACAAACACTGCACCTGTTGGTTAAAAATAATCTAATTTTACATTTATCTTTGGAAGACACTAGTACATAATGAACCACTCATTTATAAATGGGTAATAAATGGTTAATACATAGTGAATTGTTTGTAGGTACAGTATTATAAAGTGTTACTGGTCACTATAGTAGACAGTTATTCCACAGCTATTCACTTGTATATTCATGGTTTTTGTTGTTTTAGTTCCATATCAGTCAGTTTATATCATTACTATAACTCGGCCGGTCTTAATACTTGATGTGCACTGACATGTTTACCTGTAAATCGATTGCTTGTTGTTATTAGACTGTAATTAACAGTCTTCTTAAGTAAACTAGCTTATAACATTTAAGCGTATAAAACTAGTACACACTTAAAAGTTAAAAGCAAGGTTATTTAGACATTTTAAGGCAATCAGTTTCTTGAGTTTTTCAAAGTAAAGTTAACTTATTAGATTTTACAGTGTAGCAATAGGGTGCAGCACAGGTTCAACCCCCCAGTATTGTGCTACCAAACACTTGTGAATGAATAAAGCAGTGTCATTGGTGAAAATAGCAACGCTATCTTACTCCCAGCGCATCAAATACTGACCCCTGACAAAGCATTGGTTTTTAATGCACAAGGTGTCCCTCAGCATCCTGGTCAGATGCAGTGAGCTTCTAACTGGTAATATGAGACACTCAGAGGCCTAACCCTGACCCTAACCTGTAAAACACCACCGTCAGGTTAGTCACTCTGAATGTCTCATGTTGCTGCGGAAGGGTTAGAAGACCACTGCGTCTGAATAAGACACTGAGGGACATTGTGTGTGTTGAAAACTGACACTTGGTCATGGGGCTGGTATATGATGTTCTGGGAGGGAGGCTGTGTTGAAAATAGTGACATTATATCTGTATTTATAAGGTCACTTTCTGCACAAAACTTTCCAAAAACACCTCCAGCTGACTCTAATAATAATAATAATAATAATAATAATAATAATAATAATAATAATAATAATAATAATAATAATAATAATAATAATAATAATGCATACATACATACATACATACATACATACATACATACATACATACATACATACATACATACATACATACATACATATTATTATTATTATTATTATTTTTATTATTATTATTATTATTATCATTATTATTATTATTATTATTATTATTATTATTATTATTATTATTATTATTATTATTATTATTATTATTATTATTATTATTATTATTATTATTATTATTATAAGTTACATTTGTAGCTGTCCTGCACTGGATCGGGTACCCAGGTTCAGGATTAAAGTTAAGGTTCGATCTGAGCTAGGCTAAATGTCACCTGAGACTTGGGGTTAGTGTTTAGACTAAATGACACCACCCTCTGCTTTGGAGGGGTACTGCATATGTAATTCCCACAACTACCCATTATGTTGTGTTGACATAAAGGGACATTGTAATTTTAAGCATTTTGTGTGTCATGTTAAAAGTTTATGATTTTAAAAGGTTCAACCATTAAACATGAATTAATATAACATAAGCTACAGGTTGTACGTATGGTGTTACAACAAACACCCATGTCGGTTTTTTGAGTATAGAAAATAAAAATTCAAAATCTAAAGTACAAAAAAATGGGAGCTAATCACACTGTAGTTTTACTGTGTGGAAATGAAAACACCACTTTATTATCTCTGGCTCTGGACACTGTGTAAAGAGGGCATGCATATATGACCCAGATGTGTAAAAGCTTCGCTGTTTAATTGGCGTTAAATTTGTTCAAGGCATTGATAAGGTCAGAAGCAAACAGAACAGATGGATAAAAGTGAATTTATAGCTGGTTCTGAGCTGAAAGTGATTCTGCTTTTGTCTCTTTTCACACACACCATAGAGTTTGAATACAATGCTTGCGTCATTTGTTATATAATGATTGTGATTATGACTTTTTTTTTTTCGGTGTAAAAGGTGATTACTGATGTGTATAATTAGGAATAAAAAGAGAAATGTGTCTAGAACAAAATTAGTCCACTTTTATGGGCAACAGTGTATATTTTAAAAGTGTCTACAATACAGTGACATAAATAATGGTAGAATAATTGTTTAATATTCAGAGTAAATTAGGGGTCTCAAACTTGTTTTCTTTCAGGGGCCACATTCAGCACTTCACAAATTCATTCCACGGGCCAGATTGGAATCTTTGGTGGCCCACATTTGGCCCCTAGGCCACATGTTTGAGATCAATGGTGTTAATGAAACCCCTGTTAGCAATTATAAGAGCAGGTCAAACCTTTTCACCTGCTTTGCTGCTGTTTCTGTCTCTGAATTCACATTGTACCTTTAACATAACGGTATCAGCTACATCCAGATTAGGGCTGTACGATATTAGAAAAACTGACAGTGCGATTTTTTTTAAACCCTGCAATATATGTATATTGCGATATGAAAAAATTCCCAGGAGTATATAACAGCTGTGTGGTGCCGACGCAAATTAGTGGTCAACACAAAACATATGTTTCAGTATCATCCTTCTTGTAGTTGAAATAATGACGTTAAATTAAATTAATAATTAAAGATAAATAAATATTAAAAATAATTTAGAAATAAAAATAAATAACAGATAAATAATAAAACATTGATTAATTAATTTAAATAAATAAATAAACGAATATATATATATATATATACGAATAAATAAATAAATAATTGCAAGACCTGTAATGTGACTATTGCACACATGTACATTGTGATGTTGACGCTCAAACAATACATTGTGAAGCTCTAATCCAGATAGATCATTTTTATCCTTTCATCAGTGGCTTAGCAGAGGCTGGCGCTCATTTATGCAGCTGAGTTTCTCTCTCAAGGACAAGCAAACTCATGACCTTTGGGCTGCGAGTCAAACCCACTAAAGCCACTTGACCACAGCATCCCAAATGGATCTGGCACAGTGTGTGAAGTTGTCTGATGCCTGTGTGTCACAGTTGCATTCCTCTAATTTCTCATCCTCACAGCTTAGCTCTACCACATTTAACTCGCCTGCATGCGTGGTTTATCACTTGGCGACCACCGTACTTCACTCCTTTTTGAGCCAGTGCAGTGCCATTAGTGACAGAGGCTGCCAGGACAACAGGCCGGCTCTGCAGGATTGGAGTGTATGTGTGTGTGTGTGTGTGTGTGTGTGTGTGTGAGTTTGTATGAGGGGTGGATGGCAGGCAATCTGTCGCTTGTTTACACTTTATACATCACTCTCTGGGTGCTGTAAATCTCTACTGGGGTCTGTCCACAACCACCTCCCTCCCTGTTGGATGACATCTGTTTTTTTTTTTTTTTCTCTTTGTCTTCTTGTTTTCAGTCTGTGTGTATCATACCATAAATCGCCAGGAGACACACTAGAGCAGGGGTTTCAAACATGCGGCCCGGGGGCTAAATGCGGCCCACCAAATGTGGGAAAGTGCAAAAATTTCACAGTCAAGGCTGTAGAATTCATTTTAGTTCAGGTTCCATATCCAGACCAATATGAGCTACAGTCAAATAATAATATCATCATTTACAAAAAACGCTATATATGATGACAACTTCAAACTTTTGTCTTTGTTTTAGTGCAAAAATAACATAAAATTCAGAATATTTTTTTACATTTACAAACTATCCTGAAACAATAAAACGTGAATAACCTGAACAAATATGAACAACCTGAAAATTCTAAAGAAAATTAAGCACAATTTGAACCATTTTCTGCTTCTGTATTTAGTGTCTTTGTAGATCTGATCCATAATGCACATGGAGGAATGATAAGTTGAGGCAGGATATTGGTAAAGTTGCTCTATTTTTCTTAAGAAATGTCAGTTTTTCTCAGGTTAATCACACCTTTTTTTGTTTGGCTAGTTTATAAAAAGTAACTATTTTCATGATGTAATGGGTTTTTTTTGTACTAAAAGAAAGAAAAAAAATGCACTTGTCATATATTGTTAAAAAAAAAAGATTAACTCATACTTTTACAATTAAGTAAGTATATTTAACTCAATTATAGTAAGGCCTAATACTGGTTGGTTAAGATAAACCATTTTGAGTCTTCTCATTGTCTTTTCATTAATTTAATATCACAATCATAGTTACAGTATTACAAAATATTTCGGCATAATATTACATAGTCACTTGTCAGAAAGGTCCAGTCTGAGTCGTTGAGCACAGTTTATAACACCTATCTGTCAACCCCTCCTTCTTCAACGTGTTACCTGTCCTTTGGTCAGCTCCTGAAGGGTTGGGTCATCTTCTGAAAGCTTCTATGTGGTGGGGGTTGTCCCTTCCCCTGCAATATCACCTCTGTATGACCACTTTTACAGAGCCACTTTTACATTCCAAAAAGTACATTTATTCGTGAACATTTTTACAGCTGACATTATTGTAAATTGCACAACAGGTACTATGCTACTGTTTTACTGGTCCGTCCCACTGAAGATCAAATGAATATGGCTCTGACAAAAAACAAGTTTGAGAATACCTGCACTAGAGGTAAGATCGGACCTAAAAAAATTCCAGCCCGACCCGACCCAGGCCCGCAGGCATCAAAGCCCGACCCAGGCCCAAGCCCGACCAATTAACTTAATTTTGCAGGCCCGAGCCCGAAGCAAACCCGAAATTTCAATTTATCCCATAGTATTTTTGGCAGAAAAAAACGCAAGATTTTTTAAGATTAAAATAATCTACATATTTTTATTATCATGATAAATGCATTTACACAACAAAATAACGCTGGAACATAGAATAAGAGGCCAGACAATGAGAGTGAAAGAGAGATCTTGATGCGCACTCGCTTAATTACGCAGAGAAAAAAAAGTCAGCGAGAGAGAAGCCCGACCAGACTCGAACGTAATGATTGACATTTTAGGCCCGACCCGACCCGAATTTTTGGGCTGCGTCGGGCTCGTGCTCGGGCTAACGATCTTACCTCCACCCTGCACTAGGGCACCTCTATTTCTTTCCCCAAGCATTGACTGGAACAATTATATTTCTAATATCCGTTAAACATTGAAAACCTGGAACAGTGACCCAGTATTGATCTACATAATGGAAAGCGTGTTGATGGTATTGGTTTGGTGATGTCATGGGATGAGGCAGGAAGAAATCACCTATATTATTGATCTATTACCCAGATGTCACTTTCTTATACCATTGATCGGTCCACCTGAAATCTGGCCAATGACCAGAAAATGACTTGAAATGATGGCAAAGGTATCCATGGCTGTGATCCAGGCTGCTAAATATCCTACACCTCTTTAACGAGCACACTTCACAGTTCACTGTGGGGACAGGGCTGTTATTATGAAAAGCTCGCTTCGCTTACCAAGCACCATCTTGCCAAACGACAGCGATGGCTTCAACAGCAAAATCAATGCCTTTTCACCCCCACAGGGGCAAGTACCTCTAAAAGCATTTTCTATCCTGCTTTTCAGCTGCATTTATTAATCTTTCAACAGCTGACTCTTGTCTCCCTTTCTATCTTAACATCTGGGATGAGGCTTAAGTGGTTATGAGCTCCCCCTCACTCCCCTACTAGAAAAATCGCTCTCTGAAACTAGATCTCCTGCTTTGAATGGAGCCTTTGTTATGGATACTGTAGATCTAGATTGCTTGCAAATTGTATTTGCTTTCATCTGATTGATTCTAATTTCACTTCTATACTCAGTGAGGATACACAGTTGGGAATTGGCACTTTAGTGTTCAGTGATTTTTTTTAATAAGAAAAGTGAAAACAAATATTGCTGTGTGTCTACTATTGGTCCCATGAAGAAAACATAAGGGATAATGAATATTCAATATGTTTCTCATTCTGTCTGTTGGCTCATTCAACATAACATAGACATTTATAAATTGGGAGATTTTCCAAGTCATACTTTGCCCTTCTTTACAATGCATTGATAGCAGGAAGTCAATTGGCTTAGGAATTATATATGTTCAATTTGTCAAGTGTTTTCAGTTGTGAAGGAAGGGAGATGAAGGGGAGAATCATTTAAGAGTTTCTGGCTCAAGGCCCAGTCGACTGGCTATGGGCAGTTTGTCTAAGTTGTCTGATTCAGTCGTTGATGGAGGTATTATTTGCAGTTGCAGTAAGGATGAGTTGCAGCAGAGTGTGTGGAATATGAGGGATTTTCTCAGTCCCTGGCTCATGGTTAGGGCTAAGAGACAGAATAATCCCCTGACAAGTGCAATATGAACGAAATCCTACATGAGGAAAATCCCATGTTTACTTGGACACACAATCCCATCACCTCCATTACTTGTGAGGCTTTTTTCCAGGAGGGGACATGATGGGTTTTATTCCTAATGATTTTCTCCTCCTGAATACTGACCAGTGTGAGAGAGAAGATGGATATTTAGGAGAATACGATTCCTGTAGGGACATTTGTACTTGTGGTTGTGGAAAATTACAGTGAAGTTTGTGGTTAGAATTTTACATAAATACATTCAGAGTCTGATTTTCACATTTCATGTCATTTTTTATATATTTGATCTCATATATTGCACCTATTTTTGATCAATTAATTTGTATATTTCAAGCATTCACATAATAATAATAATAATAATAATAATAATAATAATAATAATAATAATAATAATAATAATAATAATAATAATAATAATAATAATACATACATACATACATACATACATACATACATACATACATACATACATACATACATACATACATACATACATACATACATACATACATACATACATACATACATACATAATAATTCAATTTACACCCAAAAAGGATTGAGAAGAATTCTCCATTCTCATCAATAACTTAATTCACTCCTGTCCCTCGACCACAAGCCAAAATAAACAGATTCAAACTCATTCAGAATCAACTCATTCAACAGTTTCTACACCTCTACACCAAAAAACTGAATGTGTATTCTATTACCCTATTTTCCGGACTATAAAGCACACATAAAAGTCTTTAACTTTCTCCAAAAACCACAGTACGCCTTATAATCCAGAACATCTTATATGTGATATATATGATATATAATTCAGGTTCTGCTTAGTGACTCTTTATCTCATAATTTTGACTTTTTATGGCATAATTTCAGAATTTGGACTGTTTTAAAGGTTGTTTTTCAGAATAAGAGTCATAAGATTGTGACTGTTTAGTTTTGGTTTATTTCTGTCCACTACATCTGAAATATGAAAAAACCTAAAAAAAACCCCAAAAACATTAATTGACAGTACACCTTATAGTAGAGTGTGGCCTATTGTGCAGAAAATATGGTAGTAACATTTGTAGTCTTGTTTCAACAACACAAACACACATATTATAAGCATGCTTTACTATTCCTCCTGCTTCCACTTTAACTTCCACAGTAAAAAAAAAACAAATAACATATATGAAATAACACTTTTACTGAGCAGATGGTACTGAAGTTTTTTTTTTTGTATTATTTAATTATGTGTCATATATTAGCACTAGTCCCCCTGACACATTATCACATTATCTTACTGAGAAAGTATTTCATAGGGCAGAGCTGTAGTTTGTTACCTTAGAATGAATTTGTTTTTATGGATTTTTTCGTGCAAGATGGATACCATATACCATACTTCTATAGCAGCATGAACACCAGTAGTTGATATATTTATATTTTCAGTGGGAACAGCATATATTTTCATAATTTGTGCTTTTTGAGTTCTATTTAAGAATGATTCATCTTGTGTACATAGTGGGTTGTAAAGTAAATGAAAAAAACCTTCCTGAAAAACCTTCCTTTCCCAGTGAAAACATCTCTTTCTGTTTCTGTCTGCAAGTGTAGCTACTAAATGATATATGATCCATTGGTGATTTATGTAAGAATGATAGAAGCAAAATAGTAAATGATTTATTTAATATGTTATGATATTTTTCATTCCACAGCTGCAACTGTAGTAGGATTCTCAAAGTGTACAGTATGGATCTGCTCTGTGTAGGATATCTAGATAATAGACAGGTATTTTATTACCTCAACTAACAAGGTTATATTTTTACTGAGGTTTTTTTTTTTTTTTTTTTTTTTTGCTTGTCTTTCTCTTAGTTCTCCATCACTCAGTTCTTCACAAATCATTACAGTTTTTTGTGAGTGATTTTTTTTTTTTTTTTTTACGCAGACATATCCAAGGTAAAACTGATTTTATTTGATTGTAACTTTCCACATGCACATCAAACCTCTAATACCACAAATACACATTGAAATGACATTGAGAGCTCAAATATGCACATATGCCATATATATCTATAAATATCTATATATCGATGGATAGATAGATAGATAGATAGATAGATAGATAGATAGATAGATAGATAGATAGATAGATAGATAGATAGATAGATAGATAGATAGATAGATAGATAGATAGATAGATAGATAGATAGATAGATAGATAGATAGATAGATAGATAGATAGATAGATAGATAGATAGATAGATAGATCCCTGTACTCATCTGTATCTCACAGCTGTGATGTCTTGTTATCAACAAAAGGGAGTCATTCATTAGATCATAAAATCAGAAGTGAAATACGATGAATATTGAGGGAGGAGAAGCGATTTTAGTGAATTATGGACAAGGACGACGGACAATAGTTCATCGCGACTTTGTCCAGATGAGCTAAACATTCTGTGGAGTTAGATTTTTATGCTGATTATCTGATTAAGGATTAGGGCAGACCTGGGCAAAGTAAGGTCCAGGGGCCACATGTGGGCCCATAGTGGACCCTGACTGAGCCGCATGAGGTCATTGGCAACTTAAAAGTCAATGCAAATATATATATATATATTATACAGATTTTAACAGGACGTGGATTTCTAAGTATTTTCTTACTGAAGTTTTTCCCAATTTTTCCCAAGTGCCAACATTTTTCGATTCCCATGTGTAGCTTTACTGTCGAAACACAAACATAAGCTCCTTCTGCATCACTCATAAAGCTGAATCCAATGTTCTCATGTAGTTTTCTCTGCCTTCCCACTCGGTCTTATTCTCAGATTGTCGTTTTAACTCCTCCTTCTCCTTCACCCTCTTTTCCTCTGAGTGGATCCCACCTCTGACCAATATATTGGTCTAGTTTTTATTCACTGATGAAAGTGTCACTACATTTAATCAGTCATTTTTCTCTGGTGAATCACTTTTTATTTAATTAGCATCTCATTTACATCCAAATAAACTATATCGTTCATCAAGACAACAATGAAAATTATTTATCAACAAAATTAACATTCCGTAGTCATGCTCATTTCATTTCAAAGCATAAATAAATCTACCTGTTCTTTTTCATCCTGTGAATGTGTATCTGTCTGTCACTGTCACTTTTGACACTTGCGGTTTCAGGCAAAATTTACTACAGGTGCAAAAACAGCAGGATGCATCTGTGTGTGTGTGTGTGTGTGTATGTGTGTGTGTGTGTGTGTGCTTGTATTTATATCTTTCTGGGGACATTGATCTGTTTACACAGTCACGCCATGGAGATTCAGGTCCCCACGAGGGTTAAATATAAATGTAGGTCCCCAATATAAATCTGTATGAAGTACACAAATGTATGCTAATGATGTGGACCTATAAATACATACAATGCATTGTTGTTTCCAGAAGTCGTCATGAAGCATGGTGGAAACTAAAAAATACTAATTCATTTTATATATATATATATATATATATATATATATATATATATATATATATATAATTTAATTTAATTTTTTATTATTTTTCAATTTTCAATGTATTATTTGATTACTTTTTTGAATTGTACTTATTTTTTAATCCTTTGATGCATGAGTTATGAGAACCTTAGTTAAGAATTTATTTTTTTTTTTTTATCCTAAGTGTTTTTATTCCTTTTAGGCCCTGAAAAAAAGCATGATTGAGATCTTTTAATCAACTTATTTTTGATGGAGTTAAAAAAAAATGTCCACTCAGAACCAAAGAAACATATATTTAAAACACAATATCAGAACACTATGAAATACAACATTTTCAATGCGATTTTTGTTTCAGAAGACTGTTAATTACAGTCTAATAACAACAAGCAATTGATTTACAGGTAAACATGTTAGTACAGATCAGGTATTAAGAACAGATGAGTTACAGTAATGATATGAACTGACTGATAAGGAACTAAAACAACAAAAGACATGAACAACTGTAGAATAACTGTCTACTGTAGTGACCAGTATGTATCAAAGGATTACCTTTAATACTTTATGTACATTTAGTTTGGTCAATAACATGTCATGTTGCTAAATGAATGCACTTTCAAGGGTTAAAAAAATTAAATAAAAAGAAGATGTGTTTATGCTCACTACCCAATGGCTACTTTACCTACAAGTGATGATTACAATATTGGTCTTCATGAGACATGGAAACCAGTGTGTGTGTGTGTGTGTGTGTGTGTATGTCTAGCCAGTAAAATGGCTGCTTGTTTTTTTAAATAGTCTGCCCTGCTAGGTCACTGCTGTGTTGTTTATATTACTGTGGTTCCTGTGGCCGTGGCAGCAGTGACGTGATGAGGATTGTGAACGTGTCTGGGGAGAAGCAGTCGTGCTCTCAGTTTAAATGCTGCAAGGCTCTGGGGACGGACGCTCACGCTCAAAGTGTCTTTCCATGTCGGGCAGGACAAGTTGTTTTGTTATTGGACGACTAAAAATAAAAACCTCTGACCTTGACTGGTTGCTGATGACAAAGTGAAGAAGAGTGGTGATGAGAGCGATAGCGATGGTGTGTGTGTTTTTGTGCTTTTGACAATGATGAGGACGGAGGGAGGAGAAGCGATTATAGGAGTAGCCGTCTGCAGCCAAATTAACAGGGACAATTTTGTTGGTAGTATTTGGGGTTGCTAACATTTTTTTTTTTTTTTTACTTTGAAAACTTGATAAAGATATTTTAAACAGAATACCTTCATCAGTCTGAAAACCCTGGTGTTACAATAATACAATTTCCCCAAATATATCTGAATGTAATAAGTAGTGGCAAATAGAGCTGCACAATATATTGTTTGAGCATCGATATTGCAATGCACGTGTGCGCAGTAGTCACATGGCAGGTCCTGTAATGTAGGAGACAAATGAACTCAACATTTTCTCATCTAATTTTAATGGAACCTGACACACACTGAGCACATCACTATCATTCTGAAGCAGTTTGGAGTGAGTCACTGGTAACAAGACTGAAAAATGAGCAACTAACAAGAGCTCAGTGCCAGAAAGAAAAGTTATGTGGAGTTATTTTGTTTTATTTATCAATTTATTATTTATTTGTGTTTTTTTATTCATTTGCATTTTTGTAAAATGTTTTTTTTTTATATTACATTTAAAAATATATATATTTAAAAGTCTTTATTTAGTTTCAATTACTAATTTTATTTCATTATTTTTGGAAGGATGGTACTAAAACGTATGTTCTGTATCGGCCACTAATGCCTTTGACCATTTTTGTCGGCACCACACAGCTGTTAAATACACCTGAGGATTTTTTCATATCGCAACATATATCACAGGGTTAAAAAAAACATTTTTTTTGCAGCCCTAATGGTAAATGTGAAAGCCATATCAAAGCTGTCTTGCTGCTGGTACGGTTCCTTATGGAAAAACACGTACAGCTGGTGATCTACTAGACAACGATGCGAACTCTACGCCGCAGCACTCATGCTATGGGTGTCCTGGAGACACTTAGTGTAGGCGGTAAGAGCTACGGTATTAGTGCAGTAAATGCAATATTTTGGACACAAAACAACTGCAGCACTGCAACTGCAATGTACACAGGAGTTGTTTTTTTTTTCTAAGCCTACTACAATCTCTGCCATCTTCTTCCATGCTTCATGATGCATGTTCCTGTAGGATTCTAAAGATATGTCATAAAAAACTGGACACTGCAATTATCAATTTCTCATCCGCCATGGGCCTTATTCACCCAGAACGTTCAAATGACATTGAGGGGTACACTTGTTGCTACATACAACATTTTCCTGACAGCAATAGTGCATCACTGCTGTGTCCCAAAAATCATACAGCAGACAGACCTTCCTTCGTTTCCAAAAAGATACGGCACTTTGGTGTGAATGGATCAGAAACATAAAGAATCATCCTGGTCCATATTTCATGGTAAGATAAGGAGAATTATGTCCACTGAAATGCATTAGCTAACACATTAGGCTTATCGTACCAGACTTGCATCAATGATAAATAGCAGTCATCTAATCAACCTAATGTCAGAATGAAATAAGAAAATATGAATGTGTAATTACATAAAACTACATTCTATATGCTTTCCATTTTGTGGTTAGCGGGCTGATGGCTGTCAGTACTGATGATATGCGAGTGGTGCCATTAGCCAACTTAAACTTTATGTAGCCTTCAACCCAGTTACTGTACCCTTTCAGTAAGACAGCCCAGGGAATATTGCAGTCCTTACATTTTTCAACAATATCGATCGTTAACTCCAAATGCGGGTGAAAATCCATTTTGGCGGGTAAAAAAAAACAACCTTACTAGCCACTTTGGCTGGTGGCGAGTGATAGAAACCAACAAGACAAAAGTTCCTACATTTCCCATGAACTCTACCGTGATGACGTCGCATGCATCCATTGGCTGCGTCAGGCTGCGTCCTCATTGCATTCAATTTCGAGCATTTTCGCGCAGTTGACTCTGAGGTGAATAAGAAGACGTTAGGAGATAGAAGAAGGAGAATATTTTCTGAAGCGTGTGTTGTGTCAGTGAGAACGAAAAAAAAGAATGTGGCGGTGGTTGGGAGGTTCGGAGTGTGGGGGTGAGAAAAGGGCAAAGGCTGAAGGGGATGTTGTCGAGTCTGAGGTAACGGTAAAGAAAAAGCAGAGGACATTTAACCCAAAATGGCTTGGGGGTTGTGATTGGCTGGTGTTCGACACGGACAGAGACATAATGTATTTGCAATTTTCTACTTTTTGTTACAAAGAAATGTTGTAGAAGTGTATAAAAGTTCACAATATTTGAACGTGTTAATATGCTGCAATACCTTGTTTTTGAAGAAATTATATGGGAACAACTATTGATGTGATGTTATGTATTGTATAAATAATATAGGTGAGATAAAAGTAAAGAAGTGTTAACAGTGAAAGGTGAGAAAATGTAAAAGCAACAAGATGTGATGTGAGTGTATGTTTACAGATATTTAATGGGGACAGTGGAGATAAAAAGTAAAAAAGTTAGGAGTTAAATGTGAAAATGCAAAAAAAAAAGTGATCATATGTTTGAAGAAATGATATGGGGACCAATTGAGAAAATGTACTGTAAGAGCAACAAGATGTGAGTCTATGTATTGTATGAATTGTAATATAGGTGAGAAAAGTAAAAAAGT
Source organism: Siphamia tubifer (assembly GCA_020466265.1). NCBI lineage: Eukaryota > Metazoa > Chordata > Actinopteri > Kurtiformes > Apogonidae > Siphamia > Siphamia tubifer. Next base: position 19,174,725 of record CM035795.1, on the reverse strand, counting down.
GTTAACAGCAAGAAGTTAAATGTGAAAATGTAAAAAAAAATGTCATCATAATTTTAAAGAAATTAATTATTTCAAGAGGAAAAGGTTAAATAAAATAATTGAAAGAAATTTGAAGGCGTATGTCTCTTTTTGGTCAGGGGAAAAAAATGGCTAGTTGAATTTCTGATTGGCTAGTAAGATAAAAAAAAAATCTACTAGCCACATTGGCTGGTGATGAAAAAAGTTAATTTAGAGCCCTGGTTAACTCCAGCATGAGGGAGAGATTGGTGATCCAAACTGCTGGCATGTTAGCAACCCAAATGTTCACTGAAGCTAGTGATTGACAGCGTATGGAACTGTGTACTTCTGTTTAACTTCCAGGCCCCTCAAGCGTTGGGCTCTGCTCAACTTTTTTGAATGCGCTGCAACTGCTACTCATTCTCTACCTAGAATGTTTTGTGGGAGCGGAATTCACTTCTCATAGTAATGAATAGGGGTGGTGCAGCATAGAGTGTCTAGTGGATCACCAGTGTAACCATTCATACGCCCAGATTGCTAACAATAGCAACTTTAATGGCCTGATTCTACTATAGAGAAATGATCACATAAAGATGAGGTTGCATAGCTGATCACACAGAAAGCCAGAGAGCTCAGATAACATTCAAATCCACTTCTGATCTGTGATGTCTGCGAATGCACTACGGGCCTGTACAGTCTGTACTTGTCTTCCCAGCACTGTTCAGGACACGAAGCCTAAGAGAGAAGGTACAAATGTTATTTAAAATCTGACTGACAGCACTACAGAAAACGCATAAAAGACAGCAAGAGAATCTAAGTGAAATATGGAGTAATGTAAAAGCAAGTGTGGGTATGGCAGAAGTGGAGCATTGTGGAGTCTGAAGAGAAACGCATCAGCAGTGAATGTGCTCTTCACAGTTTCTTTCATGTTACGAACTGCAGCCCATTATATGTAGAAGCTTTTTCTTGGCTCTCTTGCCCATTTGTGGCTAATGCAGCCTTCAAAGTCAAATTGAACTGGGTGGGTTACTGAGAGTTGGAGCGACTGTAATGATGTCATCTGTCTCCTGTCATCAGTGACAGGAAAAGAAATTTGCCTCGGTGGTGTTTACGAAGTCTGTACAGATGTTGTTTAAAGTTTTATAGCTCTTGATTAACATCAGAAAGATTCATTGAATACACTGCATCTTTTCCTAATGTGGTGTTGGTGACTGTATTCATATATTTATCAGGACATTGATCTGTTTACACAGTCAAGCCGTAGGGACCTCTAACATCATGGGGACTAAAATCCAGGGCCCCATGAGGGTTAAATATAAATGTAGGTCCCCACTAGTAATGTATAAATTTATGTGAAGTATGGGAATTTATGTAAATGATGAGATAAATATAATATGTTATTAATAAATATCACATAAATATGAAATTTACATATTTATGTGAGTTTATGTAAATGATTTATGTAATTTATGTACAATTTAAAGTATGGTAATTTATGATTTTATGTAAATGTTTATATAAACCCGTCATGGAACAAAAACTCACACCTCGTAATTGCTTGGAGCTACTTTCTCTCAACAACGGTCAATGTGTGTTGTCACTGCTAACAGCTGTGTGCCTGCACGTAGCAGCTGCAAACACTGCTGAACAACTGATGAAAGTAGTTTGCTAAGGCAACCCTACCCCTGACAGGTTCCCACTGTCAGGGGTAGGTCACTGTGGGTGCACCAGAGTAAAGACGGTGATGTCGTACAGATTTATGTGAAAAATACAGAACTATCCCTTTAAAAAAATGTACCCAATGGTTACTTTACCTACAAGTGATGATTACAAACTTTGTCCTCATGAGACATGGAAACCAGTAAGTGTGTGTGTGTGTGTGTGTGTGTGTGTGAGTGTCTGATGATACTCACAAACGTCTCAACATTGATATGTCATAAATTGAGCCAACTAGGTCCCTGTCACTTTTAATAATGTTGGGTACCTCAGAATCCACTGGGTGTGCACCATATGCTCATAGGAACAACACAGCAAAACATGTTTGTGTTTTGGTGACACTGACAGCAATAAAACAATTATCTATTGTCTTGTCCTCCTCTACAATCAGCCAATCACATCAATTCCACTTCAGTAGAACGTTATTACAGCACATTGTCAGCAGTGGGTTGGATGTGCCCTCTTTGCCATCTATGAAACATCTGAAACAATCTTTCATTAAAGATAAAGCACCTGCCACATCCAGGAAACATCTACATTGACTTGAATCAAATGGGGATTAACTCCATTTAAAGGCTTTATAGAGATATTTCTCTCTAGATAGTATGAACATGTGATGTGACTAGTATCAGATTAAAGTTCTGTGTGGGTTTTCTCCAGGTACTCCAGTTTCCTCCCACCATCCAAACACATGCACTGATAGGTTAATTGGTTAATCTAAATTGTCCATAGGTGTGAATGTGAGAGTGATTGTTTGTCTATATATGTTCAGCCCTGAGATGAATTGGAGACTCATACAGGGTGTACCCCACCTTCACCCATTGTAGCTGGATTTGGCCCCCAGTGACCCTAGTGAAGATAAAGCAGGTTCAGATAATGAGACGAGATGAAAATACTGTGCGTTTATAAAGGAGTATGGAGCATGCTAATCTGCTTCATTGTCCTTGCGCTGTTATAATTATTTTTCTGCTTAAGGAACGGCCTCATCAAATATATTTAAACAAGGTCCTGTCCTTGCTGTCAGTCATCTCTGGGGATGGACACTACAGTAGACTGGTGCTGTAGCAAATGATCCAGTCTCCACTGTGAAAACTGTTAAGCTAATCGGCTGGCTGTGAGTGCTAATATGAAACCATGCAGTGCTCCTCCTTTTTTTTCCTCAATTGAAGTAGCAAAAGACAGCAGCCCGCTTTTGTAATGGAATTAATGGAAACATAGGAAATGGCCTGAATTGAGTATTATGGGAGTGTGATGTGTAGTCTGTATTAATTAGGACCTACGGAGTGAGGGCTCTGACTGCTTAGTGTGAGTGTATTCCCATGTGGACCAGGCATAATTATGATGGGATTTCTACCTCAACTTCCTCCCTATGATGAAAAGGTTTTGTTGTTTGACTACTTTTAAAAAAAAATGAGGAGAAAGGAAGGATCAGCATCACTTGATGAAAGGAAACTCTGAAAGTGCAGCTGCCGCAAAAAGCGTTCCATTTCATCTCAGCGCAGCGCCATCACTCTCCTACTTTTTTGTCTCTCCTCTTCCTCCTGACTACTGCTGCCTTTAAGTCCTGGAGACATACAGTAGGGATGCATCACAAGCCATATGGAAAATTCACAGAAAAGTGCGTAAAGACTGTTTGTTAGGATGCATTTGACAATGGATGTCAGCGCTGCTTAGAATGAGGCGGCTACATGTTGTGCTGTTTTGCTGAGCTTTTAAGAATCTCTTGTGCATGTGTGAATATAGATTTGTGTGTTATTGTGGACCGCTTTGGCCGAAAGCCTACTGTTTCTTATGGGATGTAACATTTCCTACAGCCGTGTCTGTTTCAGATGGAGCATCGTAATCTGGTCTATTTGCTGTCCCACAGCATAAGTCTCCGAGAACTTTGCCAAATCCTAATAATGGTATTTGCATTGAAAGCTCACTAGTCTGAGTGCCTATGCTAGACAACTGTCACCACCCATAACCCTTTTTATAAGAGCTGAGAAAAAGAGACAGTAGCAGTTTCACGATGAGTCAGTCTGGCTTGACCAGTAGAATAAAACTTCCGATTCTGTTGCAGAACATTGTTTACTGAGTATATTATGGTGACAAGCGTCATTACACAGAATCCATTAATGCACTCTGCCACCTGAAATAACAACTCTTTACTGTGTGGTCATTATAGAGATTAGCTCCACTGATTTGCAGCGTCCACTCTTACATATGTTGTCATATAAGTCTTGGTATTGTCAGGATTTTTGTTTTTCGTAACTCCAAAGATGTGTTCAAGATACAATTGGTGTCAGTTTTAACAATTTATTCAGGTCACATGGAAAATATAAAAGCCAGTGCTGGTCTCTGTAGACCAGAACCCCACAAAGCCCTGAATTCTGGGTCTGAATTGACAATATCTTCTTGGGTGACTCCACCCCAAACAAATGGGTTGGATTTCGCAAATGTCATCTGACACCATCTCCCCATTGGGCCTTCACCTATTGACATGGCTTACCAACCTCAGTCCATGCCTTAGTTAGCTAAGCGGTGTTGCCAGATGTACAATAATGATATATAATATTTGTACGATAGCTTTGCCCTCTGTACCATGTACGATCAATATTGGGGAAAAAAATCCAAAATGTACGATTTCAGTTGGTTGTCCGAACACGCATCTCTCTCTGACACCAAGATTCATTTCACAAACGTTGCACTCAGGCGGCATAGAATAAAACAGCACACACAGGACTGCTGCTATGACAACGGGCAACATCTGCACAAGTGGTCGTGGCATCAGGTGATGACAGTGATGTGGAGGTTGAGTTTGAGGTTCGAGTCTTTTTAATTGGATAATTAACACGTTTGTGTCCCTTCACAAAAAAAACCCCAAAACTACTTTATAGTCTGGCAGTCGTCATGTGCATTTGCATTCTTTTAATGCCATAGTTTAACCAGTAGCTACTACAATTTGACCTGAAATACTTTTCAAATGAAAATACAGCTAACATGGCTTTATTGTATGTGTTTGTTTGTGTACGATAATTTCTCCCAAAATATGATAATTTTGAAGTTGTGGTACGATAGTTGAACATTTCCTATCTGGAAACACTGTAGCCAAGTGATGTAAAATTCAAATATGTGCGTGAGCGTGTCCGTTCTCAAAACAATATCCCAGTTCACATGATGGTTCATAAAATATTATCTTATATTATAACCTTGGCCTTATCACCTCACTTATGCTGGGCTGTCGGCCCTCAGAGCAGCTCAATATATAAACTAATAATAACAGTATATTCTTTGAGCTTTAGCCCACAGAAGAGATTATTGTTGTTACCAGAAAGACTTGAAAATAAACAGATTTAGATCTTCTTGTAGCAAAGTGCTCATGAAAGACTCACTGGAGAAGTGCACAATTGCAGAAAAGGTTTGGCATTTCAAGTAAATACCACACAGTGTTGAAGTGTCAGTTAAAGTATGTGCCGTTGTGCACACATCAGCTTTGGAAAGCATTATATACATCAAGTAAATACAATGAGTGATGGTAACCAAGCAAAACTAAAAGGGTTCACGGGGTCTATTTATTTTCCCTAGAGAGTAATAAGAGGATGGATGCACTGACAGGAATTTACAGCGTGTATTTGTGTCAAATGGAATAATAAGTAATAGAGATGATATACTGTATGTGTGTGGGGGTGTAGTACAGTACACCTTGCTCTTTCTATTTTATTACATGTTTTGGTTTTCTGTTTTCTGTTTTTAAGTGCACTGTTTTTCTGGCTGAATAAAAGAAAAGCAGCAATTGACAGATTCCCTAATGAATCACGATTCCAGCTCGCTACCAGTGGTCAGACATGAGAAACTCGTGTCTTTCTTGTTACTCCCACCGTCAATTACAGCGCTCTTGAGAAAATGTGTCATGTTATTGTTAGTGGATAGCTTCCCTTCTGCTTTAACTCAACTGTGACTTGACTGACAGAAACAAACACAAAAATCTCAGTGTACCTTTGTAAGGAAGTCTTTAATAAGGAAGGTTTACTGCAAGTTGTACCTGTGTCAGCAAATGAGGCAGCTCTGAAATGAAACAACAGCCTTGTTTACATGGGACTTTTTATTCATGTTTAATTCCGAATAAAAGTTAATTCCACTTTAAAATGACCATGTCAACACATGTCCAGTTGAAAATTATAATTCTAAAACTAAATTCCGAACAAAAGTCACTGGTTTATTTCGATCTTAATTCCAAATGTTGTCAATTCCTCTGTTCATTCTGTGTATGCTCCTGGTCTCGTTGTGATGATGCACATATTCCGCATTGTTGACACACATATTTCGGGCTCCCGGCATTAGTTTGCTGATTCCTATTGTTGATTCAGTTAAGATGCTGCTTCGTAATTATCAGAAAAATAAATGTCAACATCACATGTAGTATCTGGTCTTCCATGAATGTAAAACAGGAAGTGGATGTGATTGTTTCCTTCCAGTAGACATCCAAACGTTACATGGCCATTCTGTCCAATCAGAACCCTCTGTATTAACTATACCTGTTTCCATGGAAACATGAAAGAGATAGCTTTATTTACAACGTATTTTATTCTACATAAATATTTCGGAATTAAAAAAAAAAAAATATCATGTATACATAGCAAGTGTGCTTGTGTTCCAACATGGCTGCACTTCACATGTTTACATAGTAACTCAGCTCAATTATCACTTCCCACACGATTAAAAAAAACTGTTACAAAGTGGGAAATTTAATAAGAGTCTCCATATATAGTTGTACTGTCACCTGCTAGACTGTGAACAAACCTGTCATGGATAAGCACTAAAGACAGCAATGGGTTGGAAATAAAAATACAATTGGAATTGATGGTTGTTAAAAATGAAGTCTACACTGTGCATTTTTATGCTTAGGTTTTCAGGTGAGGTTGGTTTTATTAAAAGGCTCTTTTGCAGTGACATTTAAGTGTTCTTTGGTCCATGATATAACATGACATTTTAAATAGGAAACTTGAGTTAGCTCTTGAAGTGAGGTCCGGTTTCACTACATCTGAACAAAGACTCAATATACACAGTAAGACACCTTATCTGTACCAATTAAGTGGCGTATAGTATTGTCTAGTATAGCTCAGACATCTGTCCATGGAGCAGACCACGTAGCAGACAGAGCTGTCAGAGTCTTCCACAGCTACTTAACTTCCTTTTACCTTCCAGCAGCCATTACCTGTGGCCACAGGAGATCAATCTTGGGGATCTGAGCTCTGACTGCTGTGATAAAACCTTACTTGGTGTCAGAGCTATGACTTTGACCCTCTGTTCGTAGCGGGCGTCTGTTGAGCATTCCATCTCACTTCCTTTCATCGTGACTGAAAAGTGAGGTGGTATTTATCTCATCGGGGGACAGATGAGGGCTTTTGTCCTGGGGTCGGTGACACTCAGTGGGACTGAGGGACACGCCCATGCGATGTCTTATCAGATCAAACACGTCCTCTGTATTACCTCTCTGGAAGCAACCAGTGAGCCATTTTAATACTCCCCAGCCTGCCTGGTAATTGTTTGATTACTGATGGCTGGTGGGTCATTAGAAAAGAGAGGAAGACAGACAGGGCCGTTAAATAGAAGAAAGTAGAAAAAATATGCCCCATGTTCTTTTATGTAGACTTCACTACAGAACCAGCCTGAAGGATATTGTGAAAGTGATGTAGATAAATGTAATGCAGTAAAGGCACTTCAATGGATAGCATTAGCTTTATTGAAGGGGAAAAGGGTTTTATTTTTATTTTATGGCTGTACTGCTTTGTGTGACAGTCAACAAAGAATTATTGAGGGAATGACACCGGCGCCAACCTATATCACTTGTACATTCAACTGTTAGAAGCATATGGGTCCCAGAGGAGCAACTTCCAGCTGAATAATGCTGCTACCGGAGGCAGGCTTATTAAATACATACGTATGTGTAAAGTAAAGCTCAAACAGTAATGTTTAGTGCACCCTGTGTATACAACACAATGCTTTTTTGTAATGTTAACTCCTAAATGAGGCAGAGGATAATAGTATAATAGTATATCTTTGAAACACCTTCGTATACAGTACTGTAAGTCACCGTGTTTATGTTGCTTATAGGTGGTTATCTCTCACGAGCTGCAACTGCAATTTTATTTTTTTTCATTACTGAAACCATTTCAAGAATCAAGTCTCTTGAAATCAGCACAATATTTCATTTTTAGTGTCTGTGCAGCTTTTCTTTTTTTTGGGGAGGGGGGGCACATATTGATTTTTCATTTTATATAATCTTTATTTAATCACAACATTTTTATTGACATATGAACTAATTTACAAAATGTTCTCAATAGTAATAAAGACACACAAGGGAACTAATTAACTATACATTGGATAAAGAATGAATAATAACAGCCAGCATAAAAAAACATTAAAAGAAACATTAGATAATGAAGCTGAGAGGTTATCATGTGTAATGTTTTTCTACAGTTTACAGTTCAATCCATGTACAATTCTCATATATTACATAATAAATTCAATATGCCACATAAAAAAATAATTTTCAGTTAAATTAATGAATAAAAAAATAGAGGCACCTTATTATAATGTTTCCATTCCCCTTCACCACTTCTCAGTTGCCTATATCCCATGAGACAAAATGATTTATGTGCTTTGTTAAATTGTGTTGTGTTTTTATTTATTACATTTTTTGGTCAACTTTATCATTTCCACATCAGTTCTCAAAACTATAATATTTACAAGTCAAGTCCAGATTATTAGGTGAGCCAGCTCTGTAGGTTGGGTTGTTTCCCTGTGCGCTCACTGCAGTTTTGCTGACTTGTTTGTCAGGTACTGGTAGGTCCTATCATTGTGCTGTTCCACCTGGGAGGTTGAAGATGGGCCATTACTGCAACAATACTTCTCCCGGGTCCATTACATGCACCAATCTATGAACACGTTCACAAAAACACACATCTCCTCATACACAGGCACCTCTGTGATGCTTTAAAAGTCCCCATCGAATTGGCTGTGATTATTGTGGTTACCATGATTGCTATCATCGTCTCCCATCACAGCCATTATCAGCAGAGCATTTCCCCGTGCGCTCCTTTCAGCTCAGCACTCTGTTTACCCTAATGTGAGCTGGGGGGGACATAGCAGAGAGTTGTCTTCCATAAACACCTTGTTATCTCTCACTCCTTCTCTAATTTTCTCTCCATTCTATCATTCTCACTCATTTCCCCATCTCTCCGTGGGTTGTGCGAGGCGGTCGCTCTCTGGCTGAAATAGAAGATTGCGCAGGTTGTTTATTGCGTGTGTGTTTTGGAGGTTCATCGCTGTTTGTGAGTCAGCATCAGAACTTTTACTGATGCTTTTCTATGCTGGGGTTTTACTGTTGTTCACCAATTTTTTATTTTTTTTTTCTTTTCAGTTTATTCATGCCACCTCCATTCCAAAAGGAGGAAGCACAAAAAAACAACACTCAAAACAAGGCCTAAAAAGTAAAATGTAAATACTCTGTGCCACTGATGCCCACACTGATTTGATCTGGCTCTAGTTATTCATTTCTATTTTCCACGTCTGTCTTTGTACGTCTTCTCATCTGTGTGGGGCAGTGTTAAGAACTCCACAAAATGTCACAGTTATTTCTAATTTATGGCAAATTTTGCAGCGCGGGAGTACATGTGTCATGTCATGTGTATACTATTCACCACCACAATGCAAGGGGCACTGAACTCACTAATATTGTAGTGAGGGAAGTTTGGTTGTGGTGGGTGGAGTATTGACCGTTTGCGTGTGTCGTCACACCTTCATCATGCTGCTTCGTTCATCTGTGATGGATGGCGGAAGTAAAAGAAAACAGTCACAGTCTTTGAGCTATTTTATAATATATACTTTTATAGGCTAATTTATTTTATTTAATTCAGTTTTGTTTTGCCAGATGGTCGTCTCTTGCTGTGCTGTGGGTTGTGCCAACAGAAAAGGGCATAAACCCAATGTTGCGTATTACCACATTCCTTTTGAGATGGAAAAGAGGTGGCTGTGGATAACCACAATTAACCGCAAAGACTGGCAACCCTCGAACATTTTGTACAAGGTGAGTTTGCAAACTTTAGAGGTTAATTTTTAACTCAGCTACTTCCTAGAGCAACATTCTGTGTCACTAAAAATAGCACTTAATGCGACAGAGACCACATCCCTGTCGGTTTAGCCTAGCCTGCTAGCTTAACAAAAGAGTGTTTAGCCAGCTGTCAGTGTGTGCAAGTTAGACCATATACATTTGCTTCAATGAAAGAAGATAATGTCTTACCTTTGCCATTATAAGATCTGACATCTAGCATTGTTTACCCAGTTGGCTACAAAATACTGGTATGCATCAAGACTTTTGTATGCCTTTAAGTCAGTGCCTGTATATGGTGATACACCATTTATGACATAATGGTAGAGGTCATGATGAGTGAAATTTGGCAGACTCATTGCTTTTGATAATTCGATGAGTAGGTCCAGAGGTAGTAGGTAAGGATCGGTCTGCAATCCAGCTAAGGCCAACTTCTCCAAATACAGTTGTTTGTGGGTATTGACAAGATGTCCCAACGTGTCAGACAGCATCTGACTTGTAGCCATATCGAGCAATTCAAGCAAACTAAATAGAATATCTCAAAATATCGGCATTTACTTTAAATTCTTGCTGTTTTCCTATTAATATTAGTTCAATACCGGCTTACTTCCGCCATCCGTCATGGAACCGTGGCGTCATCAAGTCACATGTCAGCAAAGCTCAATTTATCTTTCAGGTATGGAGGAAGAGAACAACAATGTTTCACGTTAATCGAAATGCAGGTGATAAATTTAAGAATTATTGGTACTGGAGCTGGTAGAGAGGTGAGGTGAAGAAAGCGTCATGGAAGATGACAAAACAAGACGGAAAAGAAGGGAAGCGGAAGTGCGTGTAGAGCAGATGTAGAATGGACCAATCAGAGGCCTCTTTTCTTGTCTTCTCTGCGACACTTTCTCTGACCCTGTCTGTGATGGTAACACTTTTTGAAAAGTGCACATAAAGTCTCTGCGACATAGACTGAGCATAAATTGGCCTTTAGCCAAAGCACCCTTAGTTCTGCACAAATGGGATTGTTACTGCCAAAATAGAGAATATTGACATACAGAGGACTGCATGTGAGTGATGTTAAGTATGTTACCCAGGGAATACTTTCCCAACCTGAAAAAAAACAGACAAACTGATATTTCATGCCATATAAAAAGTTGATTTTTTTGAAGCAGAATCTCCAGCTATTCCGGCAGGTACATGTAAATACTATTTATTTCTTTTAATGATAATCAAATACAATGAATTATGGCTTTTTCTCACTTATATTTGGGATGTTATGAGCACCAAAGCCTATGTAATTCCTGATAATGCTTGCAGAAGAAGAACTAATAACAAGTTCTGTTGTGTTTTGAAGCTAAAGCCTGTTTTTGTTTACCGAAAAACTTGGAAGTTTGGCATTTGAGTGTGTGTGTGTGAGGTCAAAGTGACTTGCATGTGTGTGTCTTCAAATCACACCCCACAATGACATTTCATTTGACTGTGATCTGTCATATTATCCCGCTGTCAGTTTTCAAGACACGCATGTCACTGCCAGCCGGATGTGTTCAAGTATGTGCGGTTATTGGAGGTGTGAATCCATCGCACAGCTGATAATGCCTGGCTTCTGCTCTTCTTATGCACACACACACACACACACACACACACACACACACACACACACACACACACACACACACACACACACACACATGCAGGTTTCTCATCCCCACAACCTCTCTTGCCCAGAGCTTTTATCAGCAATTCATTTCCCAGTATCTCAGCCATCAATCATTGTAGCTTGTCCTCAAATGCAGCCGTCACTCTTAAAGAAGAGGAGAGCGAGATGTATACACAAGGAGACACAGGCTCAGACAGGCAAAGAGAGAGAGAGGGGGGGGGGTATTTAATTAAGATTGCAATCGACAAGCACTTTTAAGAGATGAAACTTTGCCTCATTTTTGGAAGTGTGCTTTAGTTGGCTCTGTCTCATGTTTGTCCTGAAAAGTCTGATTGACTTACAAAAAGGGAAGTTCAGTTAAAAGGTTAATATCATGTGGTCCTCACAACTTTACACACTGCAAAATGTATACAGTGTGAGTTTGAGGACCCTGTACTAAAGGACGAAAATGCATACAGTAGTAGTAGTAAATGTCTGCTGTAACACACAACAACACTTAGGTAACACTTTATAATACCTACACATGTTCCACCATGTATTAACCATTTGTTACCTATTTGTTAATGTTTATTAATGTATTGCTTACACACAATTCATCATAAGCAGTTATTTATAGGGCTACAAATGGTTTGCTCATAGAAAAGAAGAACAAATGGTTTGCTCATGAAGAATTGTGTATGAATAAACCATTAACAAATGGTTAATACATAATTAACAAATGGGTAATAAATGGTTAATACATTATGAATTGTGTGTAGGTTTTATAAAGTATTACCAACACTTAATAATGACATCAATCTCTTAAAGTTCATCTTCTGGAAATGTTTCCAAGACTGCAAAAAGTAAGGAAAACTGTAGGTAAACAACTGAAAAAGCAGCAGAAATCATTTTCAAGAGGTATAGTCCACATGGTGCAGTAAAAACAGGGCCATGGAGCACAAGGGAAACGTACTGAGCATCTAATCTGAGCATAAACCAGCATTCTGGGAGCTCAGAGTGTACCCTGGTCCTGTGCTGCATTGTTCACACGTTCAGAGCACTTATTCAGAGCATTGCCCTCGCACAGAGCGCTCTCTTGACACAGGATGCAGAGGAAAGGAGAGAGAGGCAGCAGAGCAATCTAGTGTTTACTGTGGTGGTGAATAGGTACCCTGTGCAGCTGCCGCTAAGTCATATGCCACTTCCGAAATGCAGAAGTGGGCTTCCTGTTTCTGCTGAGAAAGGGATTTGAGCTCCAAAAAGGACACTGACAGGCCCTGTGAGCATATTTGGGGGTGCTGCGTTTTCATTCCACTGGTCGACCTGGACCCATTTGCTTTTGTGACTTTGCTCTATAAAACTATTACCTCGGTCACACTGTGTCAGCCCCAGCCGAGATTATTTGTCTAATTGGTTCTGACTCTTAACATTTGGGATAACCTTCATTATAGCTTTACATGTTCCAACTGTTTCACTAGGAAATGTTCAAGTTTTATTTGTCTTATGTGGTTTGTGAGTGTTTAATGTGGAACCTTAACTAAAACGATTTCCACAGTCTTGACTGTTAATAACTTTAGTGTCTTTTTTTTTTTGCATTTGCCAGAACAGGCTGCAAGTTTGACACCCTTTGCTTAAGATATATTGTTTTCAGGTCATAGCTGATGATGTTAAATGAATCAACAGTTATTCAGGTATTATAGTTTAGCCAAAAATATGACTTAAAAATATCAATATAAATATGGACATTCTGAATGTGTTCAATTTTCAATACTATTTTGAATAGTATATAGACCCGTGGTGTGTTTACGGGTTTGAGAATAGTCGCTAGTGGTTTGGTGTTTTGTGTGTTGTGTCTTCTTGGGCGGTGTGTTTTTCCCATCGCCACTCAGGCTGTTTTTTGGGCAATGTTGACCGATTATGATCAGCAGTCGATGATGTGGACTTACTTAGTGGTTTTGTTTATGTACCTATCTGGATGTATCTTATATTTAGCATTTGCTAACTGATGTGTGTGTGTGTGTATGATTTGTTTGTTTTTGTTTGTTATTTCTGTTTGCGTTAAGAAAGATTGTATATTTTTTGATATTTAATTGTTTTTTTGTGAAAAAAGGGGAAAAAAGTACATTATTGAGAAAATGTCTGAAATATTTTTGTTTAATAAACAAAGTTTACAAAAAAGAATATATATATATATATATATATATATATATATATATATATATATATATATATATATGTATATACATGTCAATATTTTAGTCGTAGAAAAATAATTAGACCACTGCTGATTTTCTTCAGTTTCTTCTTCATTTTAATGCCTCGTACAACTAAAGGTCCATTTGTCTTTGACAAAATATAACAAAAAATAGCTAATAGTAGCTTAATTTCAGAGCTGATATCAATCCATTTTCCCTCTTCAGATGTGAGGATTTGTGACTTGTTCTTGCTTTTATCCCGGTAGGTGTAAAGATGGAGAGACTGGCCTTTAGCTCATCACTGAAGTCAGATTACATTGAGAGAATAAAGTGGAGGAAAATCAGCTCTTCGCTGCGTGTAGAGGTCACATTTCAAAGGAAGCCAGGGCACACAAATATACCTCTGAGCCGACGCTGTCCTTCAGTTGGTGATGGTGTCAGTCTGAGTAATGATGAAGAAGAGCTCTTTCATCTGTCTCGTTTTGTTCCTGCTCCTTCATTCTTTGTGTTATTACCATGGCAGCCCATTTTACCCCCTTCATCTCCCTGTATGTTTGATTTGTTTAGTCATAGAGATCTGTGGATTTCAAGTCTTTGTTCCCAGTGTTGGGAGACATTAGGTTTTGATGTCAGTAGTTGCATTTATGTGAGTGCACTCTGCAAAACAAATAATGTTCAGTGGGAGTTGCTCCTGAAGTTAAAAAGTAAAAAAGAAAAAAAAAAATGTTGGAAACTTCAAACCTAAAAAAGAACTGCTGGCTGCTATTTATGTCTTTGTTTTATTTTTGGAACTTCCACTTCCACTTGCGTTGCATTATTCAACCATTGTTCAAGTATCGTCACCTATAGGAATACCATTTTGTTGATGTTTTTTTACTTTAAATCTTTGAAGTTGTCATTTTTTAAATTGTATTTTATTTTGTTACTGGCCCATAACAAGGTGGAGCTATCATGTCTTTGCCATTTTTGACATAAATGTAAGATGTAACATCATCAATATTAAGTTAAAACAGGGGGATCGTCAATCACTAATTAGACTCTATATCTACAGTGAGTAAATGCTTAAAAATTTCTGCCTTTGAAATATAGTATGAAGAACTAGTGTAAAAACATCATGTATGTTTTCTGCCTATATATGATTCAGCTTCATTTATTTATTAACACATAAAATAGCAGATTATTAGGGCTGTCAAGTGATTAAACATTTGTTTGCCTCTGAGGGTGCACATCCTGCACCCACACCACAGGGAAACCACTGGGTAGAGAAGTCCAAATAATGTCTGGTTTAAACAATGCATCATGGGAGAGACGCACTTTACACACTACTGACTTATAGAAACAGAGAGAGAGAGAGAGAGAGAGAGAGACGGAGAGAGAGAGAGAGACGGAGAGAGAGAGAGAATAACCCAGTGGGGCAGGAGATGACGGAACGCTTAATGTCGCACCGTCACAGTCTGCATATTGTCCGTGTCTTATCACTCACTTTCTTGCCATTTATAATTTCTGCCAGAACCCAAAATGCTGCCAAACAAACCATTTGAAAGTGGCGGTGGCTGCTGGCTGGATAAGAAATATCATAAGATAGAATTTTAATGCAACGAGAAATCTCGCCAAATTATATCTCACGGGATCTCGTCACACAACGCACGAGATCTTCTCACACTCCTACTACATATGCAGTTTAACACCACCAGAGTGAGCATATGAGAGTGAATGAATTATGGCTCCACTGTGCACTTTGACTATGTATGTACATAGAAAAGTGTTATATAAATGTAATCCATTCTTATTCTCATTCTTATTCTCATTCTCATTCTCATTCTCATTCTCATTCTTATTCTTATTCTCATTCTCATTCTTATTCTCATTCTTATTCTTATTCTTATTCTTATTCTTATTCTTATTCTTATTCTCATTCTCATTCTCATTCTTATTCTTATTCTTATTCTCATTCTTATTCTCATTCTCATTCTTATTCTCATTCTTATTCTCATTCTTATTCTCATTCTCATTCTCATTCTTATTCTCATTCTTATTCTCATTCTTATTCTCATTCTCATTCTTATTCTCATTCTTATTCTCATTCTCATTCTTATTCTTATTCTCATTCTTATTCTCATTATCAGGATTGTAACCTATGATTGTTCCACATTATCTGAATGTCCCCATACAGTTGGGCATTTACAACCATTTACACTCTGTGTATGTGTACTTGGTAATAGACTGCTCAGTAGGAAGTCTTCACATCCACGTGTTGTAAATGTGAAATCAATACGGACAGTGCATGTTCATTTCAATCCTAAAAACACCAACACCATCTAAAGAGCCTCAGACTTTTTCACAGTACTGTGTGAGTTAAAATAACACTTTCCCTTTTGAGATATATTAGTAGAGGGGATAATATTATGAAACAACCTTAACATATTCATGTTGGGGAAGTAAAGCTAAGAAATTATATGGATGAATTATGAGAACCTTAGTCAAGACTTTTTTTCTAAGTGTTTTTATTCCTCTTTAAGCATGAAAAAAGCAGCGTGATTGAAATCTTTTTAATCAACATATTTTTTATGGAGTTATAAAAATATCCACTCAGCTGGAAAATCAGCATTTAAGCTATGAAGCAAAGAAATGTGTATTTAGAATGTAATATTAGAATAGTATGAAAATATAAAAAAAAGATTAGACAGTTTTTGTTTAAGAAGACTGTTAATTACAGTCTAATAACAATAATAAGCAATTGATTTACAGGTAAACATGTTAGTGCAGATCAGGTATTAAGAATAGATCAGTTACAGTAATGACTGATATGAAACTAAAACAACAAACTGTCCTGGAGCCGCTCCAAACCTCTGGGACTCACTCCCACCAACCGTCCGTCACTCTATTGACCTCAACACTTTTAAAAACTAATTTATTCAAGTCTGCTTTTAATGTTTGATTACTTTTATTCTGTCTATTTTAATGTGTTTTCTTTTCTTTTGTTTTTTTTTTTCCTATTGTAGTCCAACTATTGTTCTATTTTTACTTCATGTGCCATGAAAAGCACTACACAAATACAATGTATTATTATTGTTATTATTATTAATAAAACCCATGAATATACAAGAGATGCAGAAGAACTGTCCACTGGAGTGAGTAGTATACATCAATTGATTAATTTAATTGCAACAAATACAATTTTTATCCTAGAGCTAAAGAGAAAACCAGAAAAACGTAACCTCAAACTTAATACAATTATTTGTTGTTTTTCTCCTGCATTTATTTATTTATGAATACACATGTAAATATCCATTTATGCACATCATTATACTTAAATCAATGATACATGAATGAAGACAGTGTCTGTTTAATTATTATTAGAAGTTAATATCTGTTAGTTTTTCCCCTTATCTTACTCTTTGCAGCTGTGGTGTAATCACCCTAGAGGAATTATCATGCATTCATTCATTCATTGTCATTTCGTACGTATTTGCAAATCTCACAAGTAACTGGCGCCAAATAGTTGTGCAAATGTGATCATTTTTGAGGCATTTTAATATTCTGTAATTATTCTTCTGGAGTTTTTAACCTTACGGTCAATCGTTTCACTTGAATTCAGG
This sequence comes from Siphamia tubifer, assembly GCA_020466265.1. NCBI lineage: Eukaryota > Metazoa > Chordata > Actinopteri > Kurtiformes > Apogonidae > Siphamia > Siphamia tubifer. Next base: position 19,157,502 of record CM035795.1, on the reverse strand, counting down.
CAGTAACACAATAAATGCCGCTCGCTGACATAGAACCAAACAACATCATTAAAACCAGAACACAACTGGCTAATTCAAACAAGAAGTACTCCAACCAAAAAAAATAAATAGCAAACAACAATAAACCAATAAATCTCTTTATTTGCCACTGTGAGTTCTGTGTTACATCAAAGAAAGCTCCCCAGTAATGTACTGTGTGGTTTTTTTTTTTTTTGGGGGGGGGGGATCATTCTGGTTAGAGCCAGATAATTATTGTAATAGGAGTTAGAGCCAGTTTCTTTCACCATAGCAATTAACAAGGCTTGTTAACATCAAAGACAGAAAAAGACCCCAGGCTGACTTTCACACATAAAGTACACTGAACTCATAGGAGGTTCGACTTTACATTGCAAGCCTGTGTTTTCAGATATTCTTAATGTGAGACCTTATAAAAGTTTTAGCCAAAAAGTGTTTCAGAAAAGAAGAAACATTTTCAATCAGCCCCATCACACCATCTACATGAAGTCTAATTGGTTTACTGTAATATGTGTTTACTCATCTATATGGTAATTCACTGAAAACAAAGCTTTTATGCACGAGAATTTTTTTAAAAATTTTCAGTAATGCTTTGCTCAGTAGAAGCTGTAGCGTAGTTCAATAAGAAATCTTAAATGTCATTTGATAAAGATGTTAAGGTTAGAGAAAAAAAGAAGAACAAAGCTTTCTGGGATCATCCTTGTTATCAAGCTTTGGCTGATTTGATGTTCCCCAAGAGTTAATCTGTCTCCACATCAAGTAAATTTGACAGGTTCACAGAAAAGCTCCTTTTTTCCTTGAACCTCAATCACTCGAGGATTCATCAAAAAACTTCAGCTTCTAGACACATTTTCATCTTGCGTCAAATTTCTCCTATGGATGAAATGGTTAAATGTAATCCATTTTCTGATGCGCCAACAAGCTAATCTGCTTATTTCTTCCATTGTGGATTGACTTAGTGATGACAGAGAGGCAGGTGATAAAAGAAAAGTACAAATAAAAGAGAGGTTTATTTGACTTCCTCCACTTCGCTCTTCCTTGCCCTCCTTTTGGGAGGCTGACTTTAGGTGTTTCTAGATTATCCTGACGTCTTCCAGTCTCCTTCTCTCTGTACTCAATCCATCTTTCTCCATTTCCTCTTGGTGGGGTCAGCACTGATCCCCTGATCCAGGAAGTTACTGCATTTGTTACAGTGTTCCTGGCTTTGTTTTCACGTCTTATCTCTCATACGAGTGCAGTGAAGGAGAACATGACCTTGCCAGTGTAATGCCAGCCTGCCAAACTGTGGGTGGTAGATATAGTTGTGTTGCATATGCTGTTTTATATTTGCAGATATAGTCTGTTATGTGAAGCGGAGAGCGTATAGGAAATGCCAAAATCTTCATCCGTTAGATTGGATGACATGAAGAGCCTCGGCATGAGGGTGATGACATTATTGGCGCTAGTAAGCACTATTACTGTACTGCATATATGCAAGCCAAAGGGTAAAGATGACATCAGTCACTCTAGTAATTTGTTAATCCTGCATGCAACATCATTTTGTTCAAGTCCTAGGACGATGTGACCCTTAATCTCTGCCACTAACATCACTGAATGTGCTGATGTCTGCAAGAAAAGGTCCCTAATCTGTCATTTCATGATGTATAGCATAACATGCATCAAATTTACAACCTGTCTCTGAGCACCAGAGGACATATTAAGGGAGACAAAGATAATGATGCATCCTGGGGACACCAGAAAAAAAAAAAAAAAAAATGCCAATCCAGTGTGAAAAGATCAAAAGTGAGGTTGATTCATTAGTAAAAGAGCAACATTGTTTCCTGTCCTTCATCGTGCTGCTGGGTAAATGATGCAGCTCGTCCAACTCTTGTGTTGTTTATTTCACAACCAGATAAGTCAGTTCAATTCAATTCAATACGGCTCAATTTAGTTTTATTTATGTAGCACCAGTCATAAAAATTTATGATCTGGAAGCACTCTATAAAATACTATTATAATAATTGTTGTTTTTGACCAGATATTAAGTCGTGAGTTTGATTAGGTTCATGACATTCATTCCATTCCCATTCAATTAACCAGATTGTGTCTATTTTTAGACACTTGTAGATTTAGAAGTACAACAGATTGAGAGTAATTATTCCTTTTGTGTGTACATGTATATATATTTATATATATGGTGAAAAAAGACAGGCATATAGCACATTTAATATGTCCCATAGGGCCATTTCCATCCACTAATGGGTTTAAATATATCCAGTGAACCTGCACATCACAAAAACATAATAATGTCTGGCACTCTCAGCATTTCCTACATTATAACCAGTTGTGAACATGAACTGTCCAGTGGATTTGTTGTATGATGTCACCACCCACAACAACAAGACGTGATATTATGTATTTTACTTGTGGTTTGAAATTATGTTGTGCACCTTTTTTACATGAACATTTTTGAAGGACACAGCTTGGACATTTTTGTATTTAGGAAAATAAGTGTCCTTTAACCCCTGATGTGTCAGCGATGATGTGTTCTGAAAGGATTCAATGTTCGAAAAAAAAAATATTGTTTTGTTCATGGATCTGATATATGGAGATAAACAGGTGTCAAAAACCAACTGATTTAGAAAAAAGAAAAAGCCAAAACGAAAACTACTACAATATTATTTATTTATTTATTTATACTTCATTTTTGTTTATTTTAACTAAGTTATTATTTTGTAAATATAAGTTTTTGTTCATTTTTTCTTTATTTTGTTTTATATTTCTACATTATATATATATATATATATATATATATATATATATATATATATATATATATATATATATATATATATATATATATATATATATATATATATATATATATATATATATATATATATATATATATATACATTTTTGGCTGTTGTTGTTCATTTTGTTGCTATTTTATAAATATTTGACAGGAACTGTTAAAATCTCAGGAGTTAAAGGGTTAAAAAGTTGTTGTTTTTTTTTCATGGTTTATTTCACAATTTGTCAATTTATTTTGCTAGTTATTTATTATCAAAAATATTTTACAACATTTTATTTAAGTATTGATAGCCAATGAAAATGCTGAAGAAGTGCCATACAGTGAGTAAAAATGTAAAGATATGCTCTGTAGCCTTTGTCCAATAATAGATAAACTGTTTTTATGTGTTTCTATGTTGAGCTGCGGGATACAATCATTGTCTTATGGGGACAAATAAAGTAGCTTCTATAATATTTTCTATTCTAAAAGGCTGACTGTCATTCAAAAACAAATAAAAAAAAAGTGTTTCTACAGAATAATATCATTGTTTTTATGACATCTTAACTTTACTGTGACAGTATAAAACAACACAATTATTAACTTTGTCCAATTATTGGCAAAACTCAAAATGATAATGTCCTAATAACACAACCTTTTATTGTCACAGGTCCACATGAGTCATTATACACACTGTAATTCTTCAAAAAAAAATCAATATAATTAAGACTTTGAGCTTTAAATGATCACATTTAGGGTGTGAGTGTTATTTACAGAATGAATGAATAAAGCCTTAGTATAGATTAAAAATTTTATTTATTACATTCTCTGGAATATTTATGCTCGCTGGAGTGACAGTGACAGAAATTCTGACTCCTGCTCAGATCATTCCTAGTGTCTGTAAATTCCTTCTATGTTGTAAAAAGCACTTTTTATTTACTCAATGGCTCATTCAGCTGCATTGGGTTAAAAGATGGAGTGAGGTTCAATAAACTTCATATGATTTTCTTTGTGCATCAAGGACAGAGAGAGAGAGAGAGAGAGAGAGAGAGAGAGAGAGAGAGAGAGACGGTGGGGTGTCTTCCTCAAAAGGCCAAGCAGATGAACTACAAGAATCACCATAGCAATAAGTGAGAAGATAAACGCAAGAGATGTTAGAGCCCTGACAACTCCAACTCATGCATCTGTGACATTTTATTGTGCAAATCACTCATCTTCTTTTTGGGTTTTCATAAAAATCTAATGAAAGCAGGGCAGTAATTTTGATAAATGGTGAGGCCTCAGACAGTCAAGATAAATGAGCTGTAGTCTAGTTTATTAGATTTAACAAACCATCAATCTGCAGCAGAGTTCCAAATGAGAAGATTGAACTGTTTTAGATGTATTTCATGATGCTGTGTTTCAGGTGCCTGTTACTATGTCCACATCTATTTAGCTGAAAAAAGCATCCATTTGTGAAAGAGTACATTTTCCACTTTGAGCTTGTCCACATGAGAGGGTTGAGCTGCTTTTAGTGCACAATTAGAACAATGTGGAGCTGCTTCCAATAATCCAAAGCATCTCACGTCATGTTCTCTACATTTCAGCATACGTAAAACCCTTTCAGTTTATTGTAAACAGAGCCAGATCTGCCTCAGTAAACATGCATCACTTCAATACTAATGAGTGATCGTGTCATACGCCTTCTGGGAAATAAAACAGACTGTACTTTAGTTAAGTTAATACTAGTGATGCTTCCACTGTGGTTTAATTATGTCAAAGTGTCAAACTCCTTTTAGTTCAGTAGTCATGTACACTTAATTTTACAAGCAAAAATATTAACCAGTAAAATAAGAAATTAGAAAAAAAAAAATGACAACTCAAAATTTTTCTTTTTATTTTACAACAAAAATTTTTACATTTACAAACTATCCTTAAACAGAAAATGTGAATAACATGAAGGTTTGTGAACAGACTAAAATTTCTTTGGAAAAAATAATTGAAATGTTGACCATATTATGCCTCAGACTCGTGTGCATTAATAAACTTCTATTTACAAGAAATTCACAAACTAATTCCACTGTGAACAAATACATAAACCTCCATATATACACATAATAACACATCATTATATATATTAAAAACATAAACTAACCGGCACTTTTATCATTTGTTTTCTGATTCATGTTATTAAAGTATGTACGATTTCAATTCTAAAGCAGGTACTTTATAACATAAATTGCAGAGCAGTGTTATAGAATATTAAATTTGTCTTTTAGGGAACATTTGCTAAATCATCCTGGGAACTGATTTGAAAATTTTTTTCTTATAGGTTTGATATCTGTGATTTATGTGTATATTTATGTTTTTCTATTGTCATGTAAAAGGTGAGGAACAGTTTGAACATGTCTTGTTTAATAGTCAGCTACACAAGGACAAGGTTTAGTCAGTAAGTGCACAGACTGAGAATAAACTATTTTTTTTCTTGAAATATAGAAACTTCACAGACGTTAAGCTGGATCTGAGTAACAATATATATATATATTTTTACTATATATTTTATGAATTTGAAATGATTCAAAGATAACTGTAAAGCAAATAATTTACAGTCTGCAGCAAATAGCACTAAATAGTCAGTGCTTATCTGGTGTATTCCAGAATTATGCACCCCGTCTCAACCTTAATTGCTTCCAGTTTAATCAACACCAGCTGCTTCTCACTGAACTCATCACAAGTCCTGCTCTCAATCGCATCTGTTTCATTCTTCACCTCTACTTCTTCTCACCCCTGTTAGATTTCTCTGCAGGTAATGGTGTTGCTATCCTTGCAAAATGTAGATGCTATTGCAGTTAGTTTACCTTGTTGCTCCAAAGCACTGCTCTGGTTTGCAGAGTTATTTGGAGCTCATCACAAAACTTTTTGGTACACATGGGATGTTATCAGGTGAGCACCGACAACAACACAGTTCTGTGTGTACACCAGGATACCTAACATATTTCATGTGCCAGGGAAAGTTTGTGGTGCACACCACAAATGTGTGAATACATTTTTTTTTTTACCCTCATATTCCCTCTGAGGATACATTTCAATATTGGAGTTTAACATTCTCTAAGTTCATTATCACTCCTGCCTCTAGGAGTTATTAGACATGGTTTTACAAAGCTCTGTCTTATTGTGAATCTTAAATCAGAACTCGCGCTGACAAATGATGAAACACATTCACTCATGTAGCTGGAGGGTCTGCTTGAGTATTGGTCTAAATATAGATTGTGTGAAGAGCAAAAAAATGCGCCTAGACTGCTGCAAACAAGCACTCTAAAAATACCAACCTCCTTAAACGGCCAAGAAATCAGGAGGAGAAAAAAAAAAAAAAAAGGAGAGGGGAGGACGTCTGCTTTTTAACACTACTCCTTGTCATGTTTTCTCTTCATCTCTAAATATTATGCACTTGTCTGGCACTCTGCCAACCCAAACACATATTCACTTCAAAATAGGAGAATCTCTTGTGGAATGCCAGAGCAGTAGGCAAAGTATGTGCGAATACATCTTGAGCTTTAGGTGTCTGAGGCGCTGTTTTTATGGACGCGCACTGCAGCTCTGCATGTGTGAACATGTGTGTGTGAGGATGAATATATGAATAAAATCTGCAGGGGACTGATGTGAATACACTTACAGTATGTCCTCAAGGTCAATTTAGACCAAAGTGCTTCTTCCATAACTACACACTCATAATATATACATAATATATATATATATATATATATATATATATATATATATATATATATATATATATATATATATATATATATATATATATATATATATATATATATATATATATATATATATATATATATATATATATATATATATATATATATATATATATATATAAAATATTAACCCTTTGATACATACTGGTCACTCTAGTGGACAGTTCTTCTGCAGTTGTTCTCTCGTATATTCGTGTCTTTTGTTGTTTTAGTTCCATATCAGTCAGTTTATATCATTACTGTAACTGGCCTGTTCTTAATACCTGATCTGCACTAACATATTTACCTGTAAATCAATTGTTTGTTGTTATTAGACTGTAATTAACAGTCTTCTTAAACAAAAACTGCATTAAGAATGTTTTATTTCATATTGTTCTGATATTGTATTTTAAATACATGTTTCTTTGCTTCAAAGCTTAAACACATGTTATCCAGCTGAGTGGACATTTTTGTAACTCTATGAAAAATATGTTTATTAATTTAAAAAGATTTCAATCACATTGATTTTTTTCATGCCAAAAGAGGAATATGGTTCTATGGTTCTCATAATCCATGCATCAAAGGGTTAATATTATTGACTATATTAATATTATATATATATATATATATATATATGTGTGTGTGTGTGTGTGTGTGTGTGTGTGTTTGTGTGTGTGTGTACATATAAGGCACTATTTAGAGAAACAGCTTGTGGGAACATTTCAGTTTCCTCTTAAACTAACCATCATGAAAACCTAGAGGGCTTTTCTTGTTGCCACTGCTCATTACTTTCCCCTCGGATGGTGTGGATAGAATTTCCGTGAGCATCACACTTTGTCGTTTAGAGCTTTTTGGCCTAAGTAGTCCACATAACATGCCTCTAAAAGCCTCAAGAAAAGCATTTACAGTTGCCTTTTACGTTTAGAAGTCTATGGTCACTTTAGTCTCAATTTCTTCTGCACTTTCTGCCTTTTAACCATGTTAAGAATGTCTCTCTCCCATCATGCATTGCAACATTATCAAAGTCGACCACCCACAGTTTGTTAATCGTGCCGATGGAGGTGTGAAATGGAGTGTTCACAGTTGGTAAAGTGGTGCTCTGCACTCTTTTTTAGTATGGATGTGGTCAGCCATTTTGGATATCGAAGGTGACAAACATAACAGATACAAATCTTATCTGATCTCATTAGAACTATTAACTCTTCAGGCACAAATTCTACCATTTTATTTACTTATTTACTTCTAACAAGTCCATGTGTGGTATTTTTCTTTGAGCATCGGTCACGGTTTATTTTATGCAACAGCCTTAATTCAGTGTGAACAACTGAGCGTCTGGCCATTAAAAACGTACACAAGTATGAACAGTTTTTAAAACAAAGTAGAAACGCTCACTCTGTCAGTTGTATTGTCGTTTCCCCTCTGAGTTCTGTTTGCTTTGCTTGTATTTCCTAACATATAATTACAGATTGAAGCTTTAACTCCAAAGTTGTGCCTGCGGTGATTAGAGTGAAAGGGGTAAACACGCTGTCAATAGGACTAATTTAACACACGCCAAGATGACTGGCCTCTGAAAGCACTGCCAATTGCGCCCAGTTAGGAAAATAACAAGACGATCAATTTGTTTTTAACCCCTCAGCTGGCACCGCTGTTTATGGCCAGGAGGCCAACAGCAGGATTTAGCCTATTATTTAGTCCGGTCATCAATCTAAACACTAATTAGATTGATCTCCTTATTGGCCTTAGTGCGTGTTGATGTGTGCGTATGTGCTAAAAATCTGCATCTTCTTGTTACTTTCACTGAATGAAAAGATGTTAATTGTACATACAGTATTTGCACATTAAAATGAATAGACACAGTGTAACAGCAAAAACTGCATCCGTCTTGGAGTAATGATGCTTCATTGATGGAAATAATATTCTAACATATGATTTTTCAGCATTAATTGAAGTTTACTGTGTCTAACTATTAAACCACAGGTGTCAAAGTCATTTAGTTAAGGTGCAACATACAGCTAGTGGGCTGAACCAGTGAAATAAAAACATAGAAATATATAAATAATAATCAACCATAAACTGTTTTTCATGTTTTAGAGCAAAAAAAGGAAATTTACATGATGAAAATGTTTACATTTACAAACCATCCTTTCAAATAATGTGAATAGCATGAACAAACTGCCAATTATTTTTTTTTTTATTATTTTAATATTATTAGCTTTTAGTTTGTCATTTAAATGTGTATAACATATCTTACAAATACACAAAACCTTTAGTAATAGGTGGAATATTATTAAAATTTTACTCCCTTAGGTTGTTCATATTCCTTGCAGTTATAAAAAAAAAGAATAATAATTTTGCAAATTGATCCTTTTTTTGTGTAAATAAATGAAAACGTTTACATTCACGAAGAGAAAAAAATTACCTATATTTAAAGGTACTGTATTTTATGAGTGTGAGTTGGTCTGAATGTGGAACCTCAAATTGAATGATTAATATATTAGTGTAATTTTTACATTTCGCAAATTAATTCAACGGGCCAGATCTGACCCGCGGGCCATATGTTTGACACCTGTGTATTAAACAATACACACATACATAGGCAGAAAAAGTGACTATTTTACACAAGTTGAAAAACAAAGAGACGGCTCATATGAGGATCACACAAAAGTGTCCTTTGAGTCTGTTTTTTTTTTTTTTCTGTGTTTCTGAGTTAAAGGGATATAAACTATAGCTTGAAGTGACGTCTAATTAGAAGTTATAGTCACATCATTATATCATCAGTCTTTAAGGTTACTGGTCCCTTTACCCCTTTGCTGTCTGGTGCTGGCAAACAGCCATGAGGCATTTAATAGGTCATATGTGCCAGACTGTAGACCCCCAAGACAAGTATGAAATGTAAATGTTCTGCACAGCTGTGGTGTTCAGCATTTAGATGCAATGTGTGCATTTTTATCAACTAAGTACTAAATGTCACACTTTGTAAATAGTTAGCAGATTGTGAATTAATTCCCAGGCTCATTTTCAATTATCCACATAGGTGTAAACTTTTGAATGTGTAAAGGAACAGCCAAAACTTAATGACCCAACACTCTAACACAGAGGTGGCAAACTGGGGCCAAATTATCCAAAGTGTCCCGTTTTGGCCCTGGGATGAATTTGTGAAATGCAAAAATGACTTAAGATGTAAATCATTTTAGTTCAGGTTCCACATACAGACTAATTTAATCTTAAGGATGTCAAATCAGTAAAAATGCTTTCATAACAACACTCCAAATGTTTCTCTTTGTAAATATAAAAATGGTCATGTCATTTTATTATATTTACACTAAAATGGTAATGTAACATGAACAGATATGAACATTTTTGAAATGTCTGAACATCCAGTTTACCAAAATTTGATCTATTATTTAATGTTTTATGTATTTTTGTTGTGATATGTAAGTTTGTAATTCACATGAATAAATAATAAACTGAAACATAATATTGTTAAAACTGCACATAGTTTTCTTGTTCATGTCATTCACATTGTTTTAAAGGATGCAAACATTTTCATCACATAATTTTACCTTTTTCACTCTAAAACATAGAGGAAAGTTGACATTATTGGTAACACTTTACATTACGGATCACTAATAAGGTGGTAATTCTATGATCATTTTAAAAAATGTCATGGTAAATGGTAAATGTTCTGCACTTATATAGTATATAGTTCTTTTCTACCGTCATGGTGCTCAAAGCCTCACATTCACCCATTCACACACACTCATACACCAGTAGGTTTCTAAGGTTCTGTCACTCTTACTGGGAGACTAATGACCACTGGTAATTCTGAATAATGTCTGACTTGTTAGTCCCGTGCAAATGCCCCATGTCTGTGATATGCTAAGTAACGTCCAGAGATAATTCAAGTCCCGTACGAATGTGAATGTCTGTGTTTGTGATTTCAATTGCGCACCTCTTGTGTTTTTCTGGAGTTAATAATGCAGCAGCAGCATGTGATAAAGAGATATGGTCACACTAACCCACATGTCCACTAACATTTATAGCTATCTGAGGTTGTCTTTATAGATTGAAGTCTATGCTAAGAACTGTCAATTCACTTCCATTGTAAACTCGAGACTGCTTTCATCTGCAGTGACCCCGCTCTTATTTTGAAGGCGTGGAGCAAATTCACAGTATGCATCCTTATCAATGGGATTTTTTCCTTTGTGGATACAACACTGTTCTTATGCATTCTTTATTTTCATACTACCTTATTAATGTATTGACACCAAACAGGATGTTATGAACTTAAAACATATCGGGTCATACTGTCTGTAATTTGCCTGGATTACAGACTTTTGTTTTTCCCGTCCAGATGCCCCACACAATAACACAGAGGTACCGGGGTACTTGCAAATTACCAGTGGTCCATAGGTAATACTTATCCCATGTGGATAGTACATAAGTCAGGGTTCAGTGTCTTGCCCAAGGACACTTTGACATGTGGACAGCCAGCCGGGACACAAACTGCCAACCCATATTTTCATTGGACGACCTGCTCTACCAACTGAACCACAGCCACCCCAGTAATAACGATAATAATGCATTTGTAAACACTTATTACAAGATTGCTAATAATGTGGTAATTCTTATCTCACTGGTCCAGCTCTCTGCAGATCAAATTTGACTTCATGTGACAAGGGGTGGATCTATGGGTGGTTGATTGGGTGGGTGGGTGATTGACAGCTATGCCAACCCAATCACAAGCTCAGAAACAGAATTCCAGAGTGATTTTTGGAAATAAACTATGCATATTTAATTATTTGTGTTTTAAAAACAAAATTCAGTTTCAATTCCGGAAATGCTATTACGTTGTTGTTATACATCCCCCACCCCCACCCCCACGGGGTCTTGCCCACCCCGACTTCACTCAGGCCTGTCTAAAAATAGCCGTCTAGATCCGCCACTGCATGTGACCCCTGAACTGAAATAAGATTGACACCCCTGTTCTAACACCCTGTACGCTTCTAACAACCCTACACTCAGAACTCAATCTGTCTGAAAGAGTAGACGTGAAAGACGTGTTATAACACACAATAAAAACATACTGTTGAACTCATTTTTATTTGTTCACTCAACTTTGTACAAAATTGCTATATTGACATTTGCTCTTCCATTTTCATTGAAAAACTTGGGGTTTCAAAATTGGCTGAAACACTGCAAACACTGTTCATTTATGCTTATCTGTTTGGCACAATGTGTTTTTTACTCTCCTGAAATTGTATATTAAAATTCTGTCTTCACGCTTCAACATCAAACTTAATAAATCACTGTTTATTTTGTTACAAATAACCCCTGAAATTCAGAGACACATTTTCTTTCTAGCAAATGAATGTAAGAAAATCAGTCAACAGACAAAAAAAAAAAGAAACTAAAGAAAGTTATTGAATGATGGACATTCTTCCTCTTCATGTAACAGTCAAATCTGCATATGTGATGTAAAGTACTTTTCTAGAATAAAATGAGGTCATGTTTTCATTGCCCCCTCTATTAGCTATGGTCACTGATGCATGCATGTTTTCATAAAGTACATATATTTATATCAAAAGTTCAAAATTTAATAGTACTGTGCATATGATAGACAAACTATTTTATGATGAATAGGCAGAAACAAACACTGACATACCGTATATAAATCAGAATTTATTTTCTGTAGCCCAATTTTATTTTGTTATAGAATAGAATAGAATAGAATAGAATAGAATGGAATAGAATAGAATGGAATAGAATAGAATAGAATAGAATAGACATTTATTTGCCATTTGTTCAGGCCACATAGGAACTTTTCCCAGAATCAAATCATATAAAATAAGAACTCATGACAAACATAGAACTATATAAAATCAGCTAAAAATCTACACACACGTAAAATAACTACATGTATAAAAGTGCATAAAAACTTATGTGAGAACCCCACAAGAACTGTTTAAAAACCCAGGAGACAATAAATACAATAATAAATAATAAAATCCACTGCAAGAATGTACTGCAATATGTTCCGATTGTTAAAAGCACAATATACTGCACTTTTTAAATAATTGTGTATTTCAACATAGCTTCTCAATTGCTGTCAATCAAATGCACTTACTTTACTGCATGTTTCCATGCCGACAGTTTGTCCTGCTGTGTGTATGCCAGGAATGGGGAGGAATATTCGTACCCATCAACGTCAAAGACAAATATGTGTCTTTAAATTGATGCCACACTGTAGATGTGTGTTGGGGCTCAGACCACAGGGCCGTACTGACAGTTGTGCGGTGTCAGAGGTTTATAGTCATGAGGCGTGCACTCAGGACGGGCTGTGTGTTTATATCAGCTGTGATTGGGATTTCTCTGCACGGCTACGGGAGTGTCAACACATTCACATGCTGCACTCTATCAAGGCTCTGTGAGGTTAAAAGTGCAGGAGACAAGTTCAGAATCATTTCAGATGAGACACATGAGCTCACACACAAGTTTTCTCAGCAGTGAATATAAATCTACATGCCTGATCTGAATTAAAGTAGACTTGGACATGCAAATATGTTCTAAATGTAAAGAGACAACAGTAGAAATTAGAGCTGCACAATATATTGTTTGAGCATATGTATGTGTGTGTGTAATAGTCACACCACAGGCCCTTCAATTATTTTTATTTTATTTATTTATTTAATTTTTATATTATTTTTATTTATTTATTTGTTTTTATTCATTTGTTATTTATTTTTTATTTATGTTTTATGTCTTTTTTTATTTATTTATTGATTCATTTATTTATAATTTTCATTTATTTTTATTCTTTAAATTGTATTTATTTATTTTAAATATAATTTCTATGTATTTATTTATTTTTATTCATTTGTTATTTATTTTTTATTTATGTTTTATGTCTCTTTTATTTATTGATAGATTGATTGATTTATATTTTTCATTTATTTTTATTCTTTAAATTGTATTTATTTATTTATTTATTTATTTATTTATTTATTTATTTATTTATTTATTTATTTATTTATTTATTTATTTATTTATTTATTTATTTATTTGTTTGTTTGTTTGTTTATAGTGCAGGGTTAAAAAAAATCATGTGTGTAGCCCTAGTGGAAATTCAATATGCTGAGAGAAAAGTTTATATTCCTATAAATTTTTAATTTGGATTTCACAAGGTTGAACTATATTTAAGAGTATAGGAATAAGTTTTATACATAATGGAACAATGACATTTTTTCAGACTAATTGAATCCTGCTGGAACATCTCCATCGCTACAGACAGCCTTGTCTGAATTCTGCTGACACAGCGTCAAAATCAAAGCCTGAGTTTCAGCCTAAGTTCAACCTGTCTCTCCACATATAGAAAGGATCAGTCTTTTTCCAAGTCTTAGGATATGGCTGGATGCCATGGATGCTAATAAAGTTGCAAAGTATGAAAAAGGTCAAATGGTTGATCCCATTACCCTTCATAAGGAAAATGACAGTGATGGCTGGCCTCAGTGGCCTGATGAGAATCAAAGCAGTGAAGTAACACTGTGAACTGCAGCCGCATCTCCTGTTAATAGGACCTTAAATCACTTTATGATCTACATTATTTAACAAGCCACCATATTTGATGCAGTTATGTATCAGCTGATATTAATTTACATCACATTCTTCATGTTTGATGTCCTTGACATTGAGCAGGTAGAGTTGTCTCTTCAGTGAAGCCCCCCCCCCCCGATGGATAAATGACTTTCTACTCAACTGATAGGACAGACAGTCAATATTATCTTCATTTCACTCTTGTAGCTACAAATCCCAGCTACGTTATCAACAGCTCACCCAGGTGAATGCAAATGTCACCTGCTTTTTGCCATGCCTTCTTAGCTTCGCACACTTGAGACCCCGTTGCCAACTATCTGTGTTCATTCTCCCAGCGGATAGTGTAATTCCCTCTGCAAACATTTGTAATTATCACCTCAGCTCTTGCATCTTAAGTCTAGAAAACATGTATGTTGGAGTACTGTTCATGTTAAACTGCACAGGGAAAGGGTGGAAGACAGATCCACTTCTGATGCACCCATTTATCTGACATCTCATCGACGAGTTGCAATATTGCTCTGACAAGACGACCACAATTGCTTGGGCATGGGGAGGGTGGAAGTAGGGGTGGGTGGGGTGGAAGTAGGGAGGAAACAGGAGATAAAGGGGAAAACAGCAGCTTTAATATGGCAACAGATAAGAAAAGTGAGTGCATGCAATCTATGTGCAGTGCACCCCCTCAACCTGAATCTTACTATCATCACCCCCCCTCCCACTTCCACTACCACTACTACCATTTAGAATTGCAAATGTATTTATTTATTTATTTATTTATTTTACAGGCTAGGAAGGAGATAAAGACTGAGGTGTTGAATGTATCAGCAATCTGAGCATGTTGTTCATTTCAGTTTATTTATTTTATTCCTGGCATTTATTTATCTTTCTGTCAATGCTCATGAATGTATGGTTCCTTAAGTACATATGAATGTGGGAGGGGTTTTTTTGTGTGTGAAAGTGATAAAGATGGATAGTATGTTTATGTGTGATCTGGTGCAGATTGCGTTGTATTCAAGCGTATACTCAAGGGATGCAGAAAATGTGTTTTTCAGGACACTTCTCTGTGTATGTGTGTGTGTGTGTGTGTGTGTGTGTGTGTGTGTTTCCTGCTGCATTTCTGTTCAGTGTATTGCTGTGTGACTGTGAATTTAGGAATGGTGCAAGATGGGAAGCACAAGGTTGAGACGAGTTGATGAAACTTGTTGGAGAAAAAAAAAAGGAGACTGTTTGGGTTTGGCTTGAGTCAGCAGGCAGTGATAGATGAGCCCAGAGTGCCGCCTGGAAGATGGACTCTCAGAGATCACAGAGTCGTTCACCCTACACCGATAGACATGGAGACAGTTCTCGGTTGCAAAGCCCAGAGATGGTTGACAAAACAAGATAAGATGTACAAGCCTATATACACCAAGAGGTAGGTTACAACTGTCAGTCAACAGAACCAAGCTAGAAAAATGGTAATGGTATATGTATATCAGTGATGCGCAGTCATTCGCCGTTATGGGTCATTACAAAATAATTTTAATAATATTAATAATATTCAGGTTGTGATCAGTCAGGTCATTTGTCATTTGAGATAAACATTAAAATAACCTGGTAAATACACTTGTCCGTGAAGGTAACATACAACGTGGTCAGTATCCTATACAGTGGAAGCTTCAGAAATATACAAACAAAAAAAAAAAAGAAGGTTTGGGACACATTCACTAAAATTTTTAAAGATGATGAGCAGCTCCCCGTCTTTTATTTTCTGTGGAAACTGGGTTCTAACGGCTCTTTGGGTGTTATAAATTGCCGACCCCAATGACATTGGATTTTAAGACTTAAATAAATGCAGGTATGTGAGTAAGGTCATTTGATGATCATAAAGACCATTGATTACATTTTTAAAATGTGGGTCGAGAAGCAGGTCGGGTCCATCCTTTTCAAATATATTTATTGTGGTTCGAGCTGCGGGCGGGTAAGTTAAAAAAGCAGCTAGTTGTGGGTTGTCTATACATCGACCCGCGCATCACTGATGTAAAGAAGAAACAAGCCAGTGGACTTAAAGCTTCTAAAAAGTGCCTATAGGCTTTATTTATTAAGACATTTTAACTGTGTGAATGCTCGTACAGAGGAACTAGGATTGGGATTGCTCTTATAATCTTTTTTTTTTTTTTCTGATCTCCTTTTTTTAAATTCATCATTAAACTCGTATTTTCTCAGAGTCCTGAAGTGACTGAAGAGAACAGAGAGCTGGTTGTTTTTTCTATCATAGAATAGTCTCTTTTATTTATTACACATTAGCATACACCAAACTTGCCTTGATCTGTTCTATGTACAACCACTGCAAATGTGCTCTGCTTCCAAGTTATTCACACACACACACACACACACACACACACAAACACGCACACACACACTTGTTTCCATGTCTCATTTGTAACCACCACCGATAATTAAAGTAGCCATAGAGTAGTGAGTGTAAACTATCTATAGATAATGTATGGATTTTTTTCTAAATAAATACATTATATAAAAATTATAAATATTAAATAAAAGGCAATGCAATGAATAATTTAAAATAATTTAAAAAATGTAAACAAAGAAAAAATAGGTAAACGCATCTTCAAAACTTTGAAAAATACATGTTTGACTTTACACCTGCTTCCCTCATACTTTAAGGAAAGTTCATGTGTTTGATGATTACAAAATTCACACTTCATTTTAAAGTAGCTATTGACCAGTGAGTGTAAACATATCTTATTATTAATAAATACATACATAAAGTATAAATAAATATATGTACAATCAGCCGACTCTAACGAACAATAATGGTATACATATATTTATAGGGATAGAACGGTGGTTAGCACTCGTGCCTCACAAAAAATTGCATGTTCTCCCCGTGTCCGCGTGGGTTTTCATCGGTTACTCTGGTTTCCTCCCACCATCCAAACACATGCACTGATAGGTTAATTGGTTAATTAAATTACATATAGGTGTGAATGTGAGAGTGATTGTTTGTCTATATATGTTCAGCCCTGCGATGAACTGGAGACTCATACAGGGCCGCCTTCACCCATTGTAGCTAGTGAACCCCACGACCCTAGTGAGGATAAAGTGGGTTCAGATGATGAGACGATATATATATATATATATATATATATATATATATATATATATATATATATATATATATATATATATATATATATATATATATATATATATATATATATATATATATATATACATTTAAAAAGTAACCACATCATCAAACTTCTGAATAATACATGTTCTGCTTTGCACCTGTTTCCCTCATGTTTTATGGGGACTTGTAAAAAAATCTAATTAATGTATATATAGATCTACATCATTTGCATAAATACTTCACAGATTCAGTGTCCGCACAAATATAGGAATACCAGTACACCCACACAGACAGCGTGGGCCACGTCCACTTGACTGCTTTGATGCCAGGCCTGATACAACACGGCATCTCGCCAAACCACTTGCCCCTCAGTGGGTCATCATCACCTTGGCAACTGCCAAATGACACCACCCCATGTCCATGCCCTAACTCCCCAATAGCTAAAGGTCATGAATCATGTCCTTGTATGTCTGTAACATTTAAGAGCCACATGATGTCCATGCTGTGACATATACAGGACCTTTCACTTGTATCCAAACACACATCACCTTGTACCACAACAAGGTTTTACACAACTGTTCCTTTTGTTTTCAAAAACACCTGCACACACTCACATCACAAAAAAATTAAAAAAAAATAAAAAATCTACATCAGCCTCAGAACAAGTAAGTGTGGTGTGTAATCACTGGCTATTGTTAGATGAATTGCGTTGTCCAAGATGAGATTGCTTTCTTTGACAATAACTATTATCTAACTATTATCATTTTAATAAGGTTGTTTGAAAACTCATTCTTGGCAATAACCTCATATCTACTCACACAAACACACACTGTAGACAAAAAGATATTCATGACTTACACACTTGGACATGATTGTTTTAATTTTCTCATGTCTACATAATGTTCTCTATTGTATTTTTCCCTTTTTTTATGTTAAATGATGAGCAAGTTGACCACATAATGTTTACTGGGATTATCTATTAAATGCTGGCATGTATGAAGGTAGGTTTGGATAGACATTTTGCGATATTAAACAGCCTTCTTGTGTATCCCCCTGAATCCTAAATCATAGATTTTTCTGGAAGCTGTATCTCTTTTATAAAATACAGATGCAGAAGTGGACGGTCCTTAGCTAATGCAAACTCTCCTCATGCTCCCTTGACTGTAGAAAACATACATACTGTACATACATTCACTCAGAGTTTTTACAGCCCATGCACAGACCCACTGTTTGCACAGATTAACAGTCTATATTGCACTGACTCCTAGGTGAATTTTTAAAGCACCTTAAAATGTATTTTACTGCCTTGTTCTTTTTTTTTTTTTATCCTTGTACTATTATATTACTGCAATGCTGGAACCTGTGAATTTCCCTTTGGGATGAATAAATCTATCTATCTATCTATCTATCTATCTATCTATCTATCTATCTATCTATCTATCTATCTATCTATCTATCTATCTATCTATCTATCTATCTATCTATCTATCTATCTATCTATCTATCTATCTATCTATCTATCTATCTATCTATCTATCTATCTATCTATCTATCTAAGCATTGGTGGAGAGGTTTTGGGGACTTAATCCCCGGACCTCACGCCAAAAGCCTTTTATCTTGTAAAAAAAAAAAGAAGAAGTCACCCAGGGCGGAGTACACAGTATTCACCATACACACACACACACACACACACACATTGTTTGCAATTATCAACTGTAATGCGATTGTATTACACATTAAAACAGCATTGACGATCAATCAAATGTGTTTCTTTTGTCACTGCTGCACTTTTAAGCTGTAATTTGTTCCATCTGGCTAATGCTTCAAACTGAATTATGGGAAATTTCTTTCTTTTTCAAGGCCTAAACATCCCTTTTCTTTTTTTCTTTTTTCTTTTTATTCGCACTTTAAAACAAAATACAGACACAAGAAAATATAAATGAAATGTAACAGTGCAGGGAGGCCGGAAGCATAAAATGCTTATGAGGAGGCCTCCCTTCATAACTTAATTAATAATTCAAATTAATCAGATAAATAAGAAATAACTTACTAGGTAATGGGTAAATGAAACAAAACAATAAAATACAATACGATACAATACTATACAATACTGAAAAGTAGTAGTAGTAAAAGTACTACTACTACTAAGGCAACTTTTACTACTAAAAAGTAGTAAAAGTTGCCTTAGCCTTTCTCCTCCGTCTAATTGAGAATTTGGACAACACTATCCCTTCACGTCAACATGGAAAACAGGGACAGGGGTAAAGGGGGGAACTGAGATTCAGCTTTCATGTCATGGTTCAGCAGAGAGGATTTCTTGGCTATGACATGACATATTAATGCTATGTCTGGTGAGTTTGGTTATTTCTAAAGTCACCTTTGGTAATATAAAGATGAAAAGAGACATAAAGCTGAATGTTTTTTTTTGGTTTTCCTACAGATGTTAAAGATGGATGTGGTCACCTGCATTACAAAACAGTAGCTTACTTATTTTTAGATCTCATCAGGGGTGTTTGTAATTTGCTGGTCTATGAAAAATATCTTAAAAAATCATCACAAAGACTCTCTGACAGTTATGAAGTCAATGGTTTTTGCAGAATACTTGTTTATTCAGGGAACTGAGTCACTTCTCCCATAGGACTGCATTCAAACAGAAGAGCCTCTGGTCTGTTCCTGGAGACGCCAAGGCTGTGACATGTTTACAGATAAAGATGAGAGTCTTGTGTTTAGTGGGAATACCTTAGAGGAGGAGCCTGTACTATATTAACAGTACAGTTTGAGCTGTCTGACTTAAGTGGTTCACAGGCTCTGCTCCATCCTTTTCAAACCTTCTTAGTTTTCTTTTCTTTTCCTTCAAACTACTTGACAATTCCCCACCCACCTCTAAATCAATCTGTAAATCCAATTAGTCATTGCATTAGACTATGAGGAAAAAAAAAACACCACTGTGCACTGCAGCTTGACAAATGTTTGGCTGCTGTTGTTGTTTGTTTGCCATGTGAGAGCTATTGATCAGAGCATATGAGGGTGATCGAAAGGGGTTCAGGGCATGACCTGCTGGAGATAAGGGTTATTGTGAAATAAATATGAAGCACTTGTCTTTCGCGGTTCAAGAAGAAGGAGATAAAAAAGAGTGACATGCATGTGCAAAGTTCTACAGCAGTAAGTGAGAGAACAGATCAAGCAAAAGTGCAGAGTGGGCCAACATCTGGCAGTAGTGGGGGGGGGGGGCGACACACAGGTGAGAAGGAGAGATAAAGGAGGGGACATGGTGCTGAAAGACAGAGATTTGGTAGGCTTGGAGACGGAGTGAGATTATGGGAAGGAGAGTGAGTGTTATTGCCGGAGGTTGCATGTGTCAAAAGTAAAAATGATGGTGCCAAGTGAGGACGGGGGGGGTTGCCTGGTTAACTGGCAGTTTCTACAGCTAAGGGGTACCCACTTTAATGTGCCAACCTGAAAAGGAGAAAATGAGATAGATGTAGGGGTGGGAGACAAAAGACAAGCTGAGAAAATGGAGGCTGATTTAGACAAGGATAAACAATAAGACCAATGAGGAAAGGAAGATTAAAGGGACAAGTGGCTTCACACTTTCACCCAAATCATCCTAAATTCTCCCGTGATAGTTGCTGAAGCAGTCGATCAAAGCTAAAACTAAACAGTCTAGGTTACTCTGTGTAATACATGGAAGGACTTATATCAAGTGATTTTTGGGGACAAAATGAAGTGTATTGATGGAAAGTAATCAGTGCATATTTGGGATAGTATGCATGCACCATTGGTTGTAGTTGAGCATAAAAGAAATATTTGCAAAGTCTAAAATAAGTCCATTTGTACTTATAATCTGTTGTGGGTTTGATATTTGTTAGAATGTTCAATCGAAAAATGACAACATCAAAAATTACATTTATGAAATGAAAGGTTACATTGTCTTCAGAATAATATGAATTTCTCAGATGGAAGTAAGTGATCAAAAATATGTCATCGGTAACATCATCACGTCACAGGCATCATCAATAACGAATGGAATCATTTTATAGTTTGCAAATATTTATTTTATATTCAACTACAACCAGAGAATAATGAAATAGTCCCTCATTACCAGTGGTCAGAATGGTATGGTTTATTAGTATATAATTATTTGATTAATTTATCATTTGAAATGATTTGACACATTTTTGTAGCTAGTGGTTATTATTTATTTGATATGACTAAGGCAAGAAGCTACTACTGACAAATGAGATCATATTTTGAAGAATATTCACTTAATAATGAAATAAGCATAAATAATGTTTAATGAAAAGAGGATATTTTAAAATAGGCTCCACAATACTATGGCTTTAACGCCAAGAGAACACTGGAAGTAGATTATGAAAATCTCATCTCTTGATCTTTTTTTCTCCTCCTCTCCTCTCCTCTCCCTTCCCCTCCCCTCCCCCTCCCCCTCCCCTCCCCTCCCCTCCCCTCCCCTCCCCTCCCCTCCTCCCCTCCCCTCCCCTCCTCTCCTCTCCTCTCCCTCTCCTCTCCTCTCCTCTCCTCTCCTCTCCTCCTCTCCCTCCCCTCCCCTCCCCTCCTCTCCTCTCCCTCTCCTCTCCTCTCCCTCTCCTCTCCTCTCCTCTCCTCTCCTCTCCTCTCCTCTCCTCTCCTCACCCCTCTCTTGTTTGTACCATGATTTCACTTCTCTGTGTTGCAATTTCAACATTTCAATATTTCATCTAATATTTCCAGAGCAGGGAGCAGTATTGTTGAATTATTTAGAAGCACTGGAAATCTGGGTGAGGAAAGTCTGACACCAATACACACACACACACACACACACGACTCTATATATAGATTTATGGCTCTTGGTGTGGATTTTTGCCAGTGAAAAGTGTAAAATGGTCATTCTTGAACTGTGACCTAGGAAGGAGAAAGGTAGATCAATCAGGAGAACTGATCCCCCTTGCTATAATCACCATCCACAGTCCTGTCCCGGGGCTGATGGATGACCGTTCTCTAACACACCTTCTCTTTCTCATCCGTAGATAGTCACACAGAGGCGTACTGTATACACAGACACACACCTATAAATCTGGACAACACAGACAGGACCCTTGGTCACTTTCTTAGGCGAGTATTGTCATGGATATGTGACATTTTCCATTGGCAAACTGATAAACCCTGCCGAGATTTAATTTGTAGCTTCTCAATATGCCGTCAGCAGCTTGTGCATACATTGTGTAGGCTACGTGCTCTGCAACTGCACACCAGCTATTGTGTGTCTGCCAGAAGACTCATTTTTGGCCTTTATGTGCATGGGCACCATTTGTATAAATCAGTTCTCTCCTCATGTGCCTCCCTCATCTCAATTCTGTTTGCAACAAAAGTGTATTAGAAGGGCGGGGGGGGGGGAGAATTATGAATGTACAGTATACTGTTCAGCCACAAAAGGAGCAGTTTATTACTGGGAAAGCTTGCTACTAAATAAAGGAAAACACTGAGTGAAAGGTGTGAAAATGTACAGAATGATATTTCAAGTTGTCATAAAAACAAGTGGGATAAAAATAAAGTCTGGCACAATTCATTGTCCTAGTCTGTAGATGTCTATGATGTTGGATGTGAAAATCTCAGTCATCCTCGATAACAGTATTTACTGCTGAATGACTGGTACGATCAGGATGTCTGCTGATTATATTGTTTCATTCAGATGGTATTTATTCTATTGTCAAAAAGTGGATGAAGGAGGTGAAATACAAATTTACACCAGAAGAGGAAGTGGAATGTGAAGAATGGAAGGTTAACAAAGACCTCCTGGTGGATATGATGTGTGGAAGTGGATATTCAGTCACAGTAGGTGTTCGATGTGTGTATTTTTAATCATGGTGATTTTCCATACTAACATAAATTGCACATACATCCTAGTATGGAGCTTATAATGTTCAAAATAACAAAATCAACACGACTACTGCCTACTGAACAATGACCGATCAGTCAATTTTTCATATTACAGCTGCATACAGAAATACAGAGACTGATGAAAGTATCACAGCCTTGAACTTACTGACCTTATAAGCAGTAAGCCTATTTAATGGTTAGAAATCTGCTTTTATACTTGCACTAACAACATTTAACAACACTCGGGTTGAGCTGAAAAAAACCACAAAAAAAAACAAGCGTTAAATTGTCCTTCACATCTACTTAACACATGAATTTTCCAGACTTCACAATCGTAATTATATTGGTGCTTTAATGATGGAGTAGTCATTTTTCCTGTCTGGCTTTGGCTGCAGCAGCTGTATTATTACCATGTCTTGTATTCTTACATACATCACATTTAGATTATAGTTTGTTATTTTTGTGACAAACATGTGTCTGAAAAGCACCTGTCCATCATCATCCTTGTTCTGTGAATCTGCTCATGATTTATGGAAGATAGTCTGGATTAACAGAGGAGGTAGAAAAGCACTGCTGTGACATTACATAATATAATGAACTTTGTGGAGATAAAAAAAAAAAAAAAATGAATAAATAAGTGTTGCCCTCTCAAACACATTTTACCTGATTTGCCCAAACTCCTATCATTGCGAACACACATTTTTTGGTGACTGTGACCTTTGACCTACATTCACCAAAATTTTATGGGATCTATTCTAGACCACTGCACAAGTTTTCTGAATGTTTCGTGGAAATTGGTCCAGTAGTATTTGTGTAAAGTTGCTGACAGACAGACAAATTGAACCTAAAACAAAGGGGGGGGGGGGGGGGGGGGGGGGGCATAATATAACGTATAATAAAACTTAAAATACTTTTGACTGTTTCACCATTAGCACATCTGCAGAACACAACAAAGCTAACATGCTAAACTTAAAATAGAAATTTATACTATGTTTTAGTTTATAGAGGAACTTATTCATTTGCATATACATAGATACCTTACGTGCATCGCTTCAAGTTGGTACATTTAATTGTCTATTATTTACTGCAGTATTTATTTTTCAGACAACTTTTTTAACTTTTTAGTCGTACTTGAAGAAATAGCCTCATTAGTCCTGTTTGACTTGTGTTTATTCTGTCCAGTCATCATAAAAAAAATAAAAATGAATATATATATATATATATATATATATATATATATATATATATATATATATATATATATATATATATATATATATATATATATATATATATATATATATATTGTGCCATCTGGAAACAGTGAATATGACAGTGGTTGGATATAAACATACACAGGACCATTCCAACAAGCTATTGCTTTGTTGGCAGGTTGTGGTTAGGGGGTGGGGGGTGGATGTGTGGGTGTGGTCCAAAACTAATATAACTCGCGTTGGTATGAAGCTAAAGTGAAACTTTAGATACTTTAAACATCTAACTCCCAGGTTCTATTCCTCAATGAGTGGTCCCCGCCCGGCATAACAAACCCTGCCCCCTTTGCACACTTTTCTTATCATTGTAAAAACACTTTTTTGGTAACTGTGACCTTCACTATTAACTTACATTCACCAAAATTAAAATCTATTCTGGACCACCTTACACCCTACCTGAAAATTTCATGGAAATTGAACCAGTAGCGTAAACCTGTTTACAAACAGACAAACAAACAAACAGACTCAAACACACTACCCATGTCCCCTTTGGGGGCTTGGGGTAACTATCAGATTAGCGGATCTTCATGCAACACTCTTAGGAAGGACTGTAGAGTAATGTAGCCTATTATGAAGATGTCTGTGGCAGAATCAAGAGAACTCCTGTAAAATGTTCCAACCAAGCACCAGTGGTGAGGCATTGTGCATATATATATATATATATATATATATATATATATATATATATATATACATACATGTTTACATTTAAATCAATTGCTATTAGACTGTAATTAAGTGTCTCTTAAACAAAAACTGCATTAAAATGGTCTGATCTGATATTGTGTTTTAAATACACATTTCTTTGCTTCAAACTTTCTTTGCTGACAACACATGTTGTCCAGCTGAGTAGACATTTTTCTAACTTCATAAAAAAATAGGTTCATTAAAAAGATTTGAATCACATTGCTTTTTTCATTTCTAAAGAGGAACAAAACACTTAAGAAAAAAATATTGACTAAGGTTCTCGTAATTCATGCATCAATGGGTTAAACCCTATACTTCTACCTGAGTAATGAATGTGAATGTTTTTGACACCTCTGTTGATCAAAGACTAATTACCTGACATATGCATTCCAGCATGCAGTCTAGTCTCAGGTGTGATAGTGAAAGATGTAAACGTATCCATTAGAATTAGATCATAAAAACATGCTTAAACAGGGACAATAAAATCATGCAGTTTAACCATTTATAAGCCACTTACTGAAATTAAATAACAAAATAATCCTTGCATTTTATTAGACATCATCATCTCCTTTTTCTAGCAATAAAACCACTTGTGCCAGAAAACAAAACATTTAATAAAACAACTGTTATTCGGTGTTAAACTGACGAAAAATGACTCAGATTCACTATTTACATCTTAAAATGTCCATAAAACCTTTCTGAATTATTGTATAGTTTTATAAAAACAAACATGCTCACGTTACAGGTATTGCCCCTGTGTTTAATGTTTATTACCAAAAACAGCCTCTTGTTTGATAAAGGTCAAAGGTTAAAGGAGTAATCTTATCCACATTGGTCTAGTCTGAGTCACAATCTAACCTTAAAATCCTCACATAGTTCTGTCCCTCTGCTATTAGATGAGACTAGTGTTTGTGTTTTATAAGTATTGATATTTCTAAATCTTAACCAGATGTGGTCAATGTACTCACATTCTGTTCTTTAGTAGAAATGCAGCTACTTGTGTGGAAAAAAATACTGTGGTAAAAGTAGAAGTACTGATTTAACTTCTTTACCGAAGTAAAAGTAAAAAAGTACAATTTCTCAATTGTAATAAAGTAAAAAGTAAAATGTAATTTTTTTTTTCCAAATGGGTGAAATAATACTCAATGTCAAAAGTATCCAAAAATGAAGCCTTTATAAATGACTTACTCTGTAGATGATGCATTTTATTGGGTAATAGTACTCATACAGTACATACTGGGTATGGACAGAACATTAAGGAAAAAATCAAAAGTCATAAATAGGAGATTTTTTAAAAAAGGAGAAATCTAAACTAAACTATGAGATAAAAGTCAGTAAAAACAAGGTGACTTGGAAAGTTTTCTTCAATCCATCAAATATTCTAGAAGTCTTATATTAAGGACATGATTTGATCGACACCAATCTGCATTTGTTTAACACCAATATAAACAACATCCTGATTTAACAACATTAATTTCCCAAAAGCACCCAGCGCAGTGTTGTTTTAAATCAATGTAGTGTTAATAAAACACCAACACTCTGTTTAACACTGACACTGAATATTTAACACACAAGTGTCTGCCTGTTTCTCGGACTCTTTTGTTTCTTATTTCCTGTTACCTGACATGTTTTTCAAAATGTCCTTCATGAACCACACTTTAAACCCTAATAAGTTAGCAGAACTTAAATACTTTAAGGCAATCGATTGCCTCAATTATTTTAAGTTGATGAACTTAAAAATTACATTTTTCCAGAACCTAAACCTTCTGATAACAGGTGAATTAAAAGTGCTCATTTAGCTCAACTCAAATATGTGCAATTAATTTGACTCATTTTCAATTATTTTCAGTTCTTTAGACTTAAAAATAAGTTTTCAAACCACTGGAATGAATGAACATTTAGACCATTTGCCTGAATAAATGGACTACACTTATATCGCACTTTTCCACCTTCATGGTGCTTATATTACCCTCACATTCACTCATACATCAGTAGGTTTCTAAGGTTCTGTCAGTCCTACTGGGAGACTAACGGCGTATTCACACTGCACTCACAAAATCCGGACTTTCGGACTATCCAGGAAAGTTCGAACTTTATTGACAAGTGTGAATGCTCCCCCGAACCTTGGTCCGGACTAAAGACAGAGTCTTTGGTCCGAGCTGAGGAGGTAGTCTCGGTCTGGACCAAGGTTCGCTGGTGCACAGTGTGAAAGCACTTTTTAGGAAAGTCCGGACTATCGGACCAATTACGTCACAGTCACGTGCGCGGAATCTAGTCAACGTCCAAGCATGAGTTGCAGGAATACATGGAGAGACGAGGAAACCAGATATTTCATTGAAATTTGGTTGGATGATACTATAAAGACTGAATTAGAAAAGACTCATAAAACTAGTAACTGGGTCCATTTCCTGCAGCAGCGTAGTGCTCATCTACTAACCAATCAGGGTCGAGTATAGAGAGACGTACGCTGTACACGCATTGACGACATGACGTTCTAAAGTCCGTTGGTCCATTTGATTCAATACAGTGTGAATGAAGACTGTAAATAAAGTCTGGATTATAAATGCAGTGTGAAAAGGCAAAAACAAGGTTCTGGTCCGAACTTTACGATGTGAATACGCCCTAAGTCATGGTTCAGTGTCTTTGTCCAAGGACACTTGGACATGTGGACAGAGTTGGGACGTGAACCTCTGACCGTTCAGTCATTGGACAACCCGCTCTACCAACTGAACCACAGTCCCCCCTGAATAAAATTATTATGTTTTGTGATTGTACTTTTTTTTTTGGTGTAATATATATTGGTGGTTATTTGCAGTGTTCTGAAATAATATTTCATCATCTACTACATCATTTAAGTTTATTTTGTTCAATCATCCTTGTTTGAAACAATAAAAATAACAGTACAATATGAATCTCAGCATTTAATGACTTAATTCCACTCAGTTGAACCTCGTCTATGTTGTTAAATTATGTTCACTTATATCCACAATAGTTCCTCTTAATAAAAAAATATTAGTTGGAAGACCTTAAAACGAAGAACATGTTACAGCAACTGATTACATTTGAGTTAGTAGTACTATTTGTGAAACTTTGAGTATTCACAACTGAATATATTTTATTATTCTGAACTTGTTTATACAGGTTTATGGTGCATCATGTAGTGTACTGTGTTCTTGTTTCTCATTCATGTGTTTTCTTATCTGTGTCTGTATGCTACAGTGGCAGTGCTTTTGAACAGCCTCAGCCTGCACTAGTTTTTAGGAATCATGCAAGTGAAATTTTGTTTGATGTGTTTATGTTGTGACACGCTGAATAACAAACTGATTCTGATCTTTGACATAACTTCCAAATTAAAAAAAATAAATACAAATTAAACTTTTGATGCTACTTTTTACATATAAAAATCTGGGAGCAGAGCTGTATCAGTCATCTCTTAGTTTAATGACTGAATATTACATTAGGGAAACAATGGGAAACAAACATTACAAGGAGCTTTTGATTTTTATGCAGTGATGATTTATATACGTACCTTCATTCATAACTTATATTTGATGAATTCTGTCAAATCTGTTTTACTGTTGATATTCGTCTAATACCTTTTTTCAATAAAATATCTTTATTAAATCCACTAAATCTGATAATTGATAAGCAATTTCTCAATTGTAGGCTCAATAAAGTTCTTCTATTCTATTCTATTCTATTCTATTCTATTCTATAATCATAAAGATTTCTTCAGTTTTCCACAGCACTGAATTTAATTTACTTTTTTTTTTTATTTCACCATGAACTCGCCAGTTGAAAATAAATAAATGGGTCACCTGTTATGGCAACTTCAGATAAAGACTCGTGAAGAAAATTGCTGTATTTATTTTCTTCTTTGTCACTTATTTCAAGCTATTTCAAAGTGATTCTTTGGGAGAGTCTCACCAGAGCTCAGGGTTTCCTAATGCTGGCAGCCAGCACCAGACCATACTGCATATCTCACTATTGACATCTCAGTATAGTGTGTGTTTGTCTGTGTTGAGATTCTTCCAGGGCGTCTGATCAACTCTCTAGAGCTAAGCTGAAGCATACCACGATCAATTCGCGGCTCTTCGTATAGTCAGTGATGTGTGAGGACTAGCCTCTTTCTTCTTTTTAGATCACGCTTTCTTCTGCAGCCTGTAATACAACTTGGTTTCATAATGGAACAGAGAATCATAATAAGCCGTATTATTAGCCAGCTCACTGGGAATTCATCAGAAGCCTCTTCCTTTGCCATTATTTCTTTTATTTTCTTCTCTCATCTGTCTTTCTGCACATTATTTTACCTCTCTCCCCCTGGCTGCTTCCATCCTCTCTCTCTCTCTCTCTCTCTCTCTCTCTCTCTCTCTCTCTGTACCTACCTATTACTGATGAGTCGATTTCACGAGTCAATGATGCGGAGAGGGTACAGTAGAAGATGCTGTATGTGAGTGTGAATAACAATTGCTGTGTGTATGCCTCATAAAAGAAACAATAATTACATGCACTGGCACTAATATCGTACGCCTCATAAAAAACACAAATGGTCATTTTATCCCAAAAGTAACTCTGTTGTCGTGGGTGAATTTAGCTAATTGTGTTAGAAAAATCCCACACGTGATTAGCACTCAAAAGCAATCGACATGTCAAAGGTATATTATTGAACATTCAATTTTAAAAGAAAATACATAACCTAATTGCTTTTTAAACTAATTCATACATTGCATTCCTGCTCATTATTGCTCATATTATTCTATAATTTTCTTTCCAGCGCTGCCTTCATTTCATTTTTGTGTTTATGCTAAAATAAGTACTCACATTAGAGATGCGTAAAAACAAGCAATTGCTCATTAATTATATTCTTGATTATTTAGCATAATCAAATCAGAGCACCTTCATTGACACCAACATTGATTACTATTCCTCATTATATGTGATGAGAATAAATCAATACATGTAATTGAAGTGGGAATAATGGAAGTGAAAGACTTTTCCAAACACTACAGCAGTAAATATTTACTATGTGCATTTAGACACTACACGCACCAGTGAATTGAAATTAGTATTGAAATGAGTGAACTTATCAACAGTTGCTGTAATAATTCAAATCCACTTACCTTACAGCATAACAACGTAAAACACTATTTCCAATTATTCATAAACCTAAGATCTGTCTCTGTGGTGTGCATATATATATATATATATATATATATATATATATATATATATATATATATATATATATATATATATATATATATTGTAACAGAAACAGAGAAAATGTCACAGTCATTTAAAACCCCAGTGTGTATTATTAGTTAGGGAGACTTGGATCTAATTGCATTGCTATTCATGATGTTATTTTTGTATAATTGACATCATGAATCGTCCTCGAGCAGTCTGTGAATGAAATTACATAAAATGGATCATAACACATAACAAGACAAAACATAAGTTAACATCTAGGACACTGACGTCTGCAGATCAGCTACTCCTTATCGCACCTAAAAAAAGGCAAAAAAACGAGTCACCTAAACTGTGGAATGAGTTACCCACCCATGTCAAAATGGCTCCTTCTCTGGAAACTTTTACATCTTGGCTTAAAGGTCACATTTATTCCCTGGCGTTTGTGTGAGAAATCTATAGTCTGGTTTTGTCTTCTAGTATCTTTTTTTTAATGTCTGTTTTTATTTTACAGTACTTTGACAAACTTGCGTTTTAAATGTGCTATATAAATACATTGGAATAGATACCATAACATAACATTACATAACGCAATGTAACTTAAACTTGTAAATTAACATAGCAAGTGCTATCAGATGATTAAACATTTTAATCAGATTAATCACAGGGTTACTGTGGATTAATTCATTCATTTTTTTTTTATAAATTAATCATGCTTCATTTTGCATGAGAAAACACACTCAAGAAAGAAGGAAATTATATGCAATTAAAGGTTTTGTCGCAAGTTGGGTAACCCCCAACTAGCATACGTTTTGCATTAAAATGGAATTTGAAGCTGGAAGTGCGTCAACAAAAAGAAAAGTCCTTTCTACAGAGTGTGTGCAATACTTTTTGTTGGTTAACTGTTCCGTCTTGTTTTGTTTTTTTTCATGCAAATTTTCTATTGAGAGGACCAGTGTGTTGTTTAACATGTTCCAGCTTTATGGTTTGGTTCTGCTGTCTGTCACTATCGGTTCAACTGACCATATATGCATGTGTGACGGGAACTGTCCTTAAACAATCTGGTCAAAATGTGTTGGCAGAGACATTCAGAGTCATTTTGTGCTGCAGATAATAATAATAATAATAATAATAATAATAATAATAATAATAATAATAATAATAATAATAATAATAATAATAATAATAACAATAATAATAATAATAATAATAATAATAATAATAATAATAATAATAATAATAATAATAATAATAATAATAATAATAATAATAATAATAATAATACATCTTGTGCTTTTCTATGAACACATACTCAAAGCGTGTACAGTGGATCCATTATTTATTCACTCTCACATTCCCCCTCTGGTGGTGCTAAACTACATCTGTATCTGTACATCTGGGGCTGCCAATCCGCTGCCAGTGTGAGTAGAAGCACTGGAGGCAAGGAGGGTAAAGTGTGTTACCTAAGGATACAACAGCACATGACTAGGACAGAACAGGATTCAAACTGCCAACCCTTCTCTTACACTGTCCTACAATTTATTTTTATGAAGTATCAGTGATTGAATGTGTTAAATCTTACATACATAAATAATATGAATTTAGAAAACAAATGACAAAAGTGCTGATTAGTTCATGTTTTTAATATATATGATGGTGTGTTATTCCACATATATGCTGTTTTTTGTACATGTATACAATGGATTAGTAAATATTCCACTAGAAAGAACATGTAAAGTGAATGGATCATAATGTACAGTGTTTTGTAGTAGATCTGGTAGATCTAAAACCAATATTCCTTTGGACTAAAACCTATTCTCTTGTTAATTCTAAGACATTTTAACCCCAGAGTGATGTTGGAAACCTGAGCTAAACAGCATTTAAGACTTGAGTTTTCTTTATCAGTAACACACATGTGGTCAAATTTCATTAGTTTTATTCTAGAAGCATCTTACTAGTAGACCAACCTCCTCTACCACCCCAGATAGGTTAATTGTATTAAAATTGTCAAACAGATTAATCACAATGATGGTTTAATCTACATTCATTTATTAATTTCGACTGATAACTGATATGTAAGAATCGTCACAGATTTTATATATCACTTGGGTTATAAAACGGAACCATATTTCTGACTTTAAGAACCATTTTCGTCTAGAAAATTGGTTCAATATTAACAATAGAAAGCTGTTGAAACTGTTTATTTTTCTGAGTTTCTTCTTCAGAGCCAGTCATTCTATACATCCTTTTTTTTTTTTAGCGTCACATTTTGTCTAATATCAATGTCTATTCAATATGGGTGATGCTCGGTGGTTATTTTGCTTGTCTCACACTATTTGACAGTCACTATAGACTGAACTATTACAGCTCTATTGTTGGGTTAGACAGGCTGTCAAAAGTAAAGTTGTTTGCTTCCTGTCTTGAGTGTGGCTTAGCAGTAGGGGATTGAGAGGAATGTCACCAGGGTCACTTAACTGATGGATCCATCTATGAGTACACAGCATTGCATGTTTTTTTTTTTTTTTTTCATTCCTTTTGCAAGTCAAATTTTCAAATGGCACTAAAAGCAGCAGAAGCCTTTTCACCCTCAGGCGCACATGTAAACATTTGTTCACATCTTTTAGCTTGAATGGTCGCCTTTCACTGGGCACTTTCTCTGCCAGTCCATCTTTTATTTTAAAACCCCACTCTGTTCCCATTCCTGCTGTCTAACTTGAAGTTACACAATCTGCTTTTAAAGTCGGCTTCATTTTTCCTGTCCCTTACACCCTTTTTATTCATTTGCTCATGTTTACTTGACCTGATATTCTTTTTATGACTCTTTTCCAGGGTTTGTTTGGTACATTTCCTCCTTATTTTTATTTTTTTATATTAAACTTTGCTCTTGCATTTCTTGTCACAACATATTACCAACCCATCACTCTCAAAATAATTCCCATTCTAGGTTATGTATAAAATGTTTCTGTCCTTAAGGTAACATTCTTAAGATTGCCATGTGGATGCTCCTGTTTTGTAACATTTTGTAACAGTTTGACTTTGTGTTCACATAGGGAGTCGCACACAAACATGTTTCTCTTTGCAGCAAATATGTGTTTACAGGAATCCAGATATACCTTGTGATTATTTACAAATGAAACAGTTTCTTAGAACATGGCCAGTGATGGGAAGTAACAAAGCAGAATAGAATACTTTTGTCATTTAGAGACACAACAAAACTACATTTAGCAGTGTCTCCACCATAAAATCATCAATAAAAATATCAACAATTAAGATCAATATTTAAGACAACATCATAAAGCATTTAGTTGCCTTATCCGATTTATAAAAAAAAAAAACAGAGGGGAAGGGGTGTTTTTTTCCCTCCTTTTGTTTCTCTATTATCCTTTGCAGCAGTGTGCCCTCCATCCAGACTTCACCCCCCCCCCCGACAAATCGTATATATATATATATATATATAAGTACGAAGTAAGTGAGTACTAATTAGAAGTAGTACAGGGTTTTTTTTCCTCTTACAAGTAGCTGTAGTTCTATTTAAAGCTGTCATTCCATCATTATTTCATTAATATTACTGTGTTCTCCATTATTATTACATTGTTGGTTCTATTTTTTTTTTTTAAATGTCCGGATTGTTTTGTTTCCAGCTGTTTTTTCACGGTAGAAAAATGACTTGAGGTCGAACAACAGAGTTTACCGGTACTTCCTCGTAGATGTCCATGGCGTCTCTGATTGGCTTAGAATATGTGAAGGAACACTCCCCCTTTC
The DNA here is from genome assembly GCA_020466265.1 of Siphamia tubifer. Lineage (NCBI taxonomy): Eukaryota > Metazoa > Chordata > Actinopteri > Kurtiformes > Apogonidae > Siphamia > Siphamia tubifer. Next base: position 19,123,482 of record CM035795.1, on the reverse strand, counting down.
CTCTTGCTCTCCGTGTATGTTTATCTTTACCAGAGTATTGTGCAGTTAGGTTTCGTGCCGTTGCTTGTTCTGAAAACACGCAGGGGAAAAAAAACCAAAGCTCTATTTCCACAGAGAGCACATGAACCAGTTTGATCCGCCATTTTTTTTCCAGTTTGTGCAGCAGCTACTGTGGCTCCATATTCTCTCATAGATGCTAATGCTAATGCTACTTCAGATTCTGTGCAATGTGCAATGTGCACCCCACGTGGGTGATGCTAGAGTCCATCTGACGTCAGATGGACCGTCTTTTTCTAGGTCCCTCGTTGCTCTCGTTGTTTTCTGTGAATGCAGTATGCAGCCAGTGAAGGTGACCAACCACTGTCAAAGGCAGCATGTGTTGGTAACTCGGGGTGACCCATCAGATTCCAAAAGAAGCATGGAAAAGTTGTTTTTCAGCGGAATGACACCTTTAAATACAGAATGTGAGTACTTTTACCACCTCTGAACATGTGACACATGATTTATTCCTCAAATATACACATCCTCACAAATCCTTATGTCACGATCTGAGCACTGGAGTAAGTCAACATATCGAGACTGACCAAGCAAGACTCCTTCAGGCTGGGGATGATAGAGTTGAATAAATTTGAAGCTCTCAGGACCTGAGAGCACTGTACCTCCTCACTTATACTCTGACTATATAGAGACAGAGCCACAATAAGTAGAAGAGACACAGGAGGAGATTCAACAGTAGCTTTCATTCTTCAGATATCATCTAACAGTTGGATTCTCAGACTCAGAGGCAACAACTTTCCACTATCCACCTCATTAAAGGACCATAAGATGGCAAATGTTGTAACCATTCTCTGCTGAAACACCACAAACACACAGTGACATGCTGCCGTCAGTGTTTTCCTCACACTATAATCTTCACTTTTAATAGGCCGATGGAAGACAAACAATTGTTCTGAGGGAAGCTGAGCTCTGCCCTAATTCAATCTTCTCACCACCCAAATCCCCACTCAAACACACTAATGCACATTAATAAGATTTCATAGCTCTTAATGGGAGACAGTGGTGGTGTAAATGTAGTTTTTTACTGCCTTGTGTACTCTTATGTTCGCACTACCCACATGTGTGTATGTGTGTGCTTGTATTCCTATCTTTATGGGAACATTGATCTGTTTACAACAAGAATTCAGGTCCCCATGAGGGTTAAATATAAATGTAGGTTAAATCTGTGTAAGGTATGCAAATTTATTCAACTGATGTCCCCTATATATTTTTTTTTCTAGAAGCATGGGGCAAACAGGTCTGAAACAAAACATGTATTTTTCAAAGGTTTCAAGATGTGTTTACTTTTTTATTATTGTAATTTGTATTTGTATTTTTATATTGTTCGTTTGTATTAATTTTTGCATTTATTTTTGAAAGATGTTTACTTTTCCATTCATTTTATTTTTCTAATTTTCGTTTTTTTTATTTAAATTTTTTATTGAATTCATTGGTATTTTATTAATTGAAAAAAATATATTTAAACAAATATTTTTTGTATTTATTAATTTTTAAAAAAAATATATATAAACCTTTTCCTTTTATTTTATTTTGTCATTTTTATTTTATGTATTTAAGTTTTTTGTTCAATTTAATAGAATTTTATTTATTTTTATTTTTTTAAATAGTTTTTAAAAAACTTATTAAAAAGTATTGTATTTAAGGCGTGTTTACACTTGTGGCCATGTGGGGACACGCATACATATGCAATAAGGTGGAGAAGGAAGTTAAATTAAAATTAAAATCTATTTTATTAAACTACAGCATCCTGTATCCTCTGGTCGTTATAGAAGAGCGTGAAATGGGTTAGCTCTAACATTATAAAGCCCTAAACTCAAGGCATTATGGGAAAATAAGTTTTTCATATCCATACACAACAACACTCACTACCCAATGACTACTTTACCTAAACATGATGATAACAAACTTGGTCCTCACGAGACATGGAAACCAGTGTGTGTGTATGTGGTGTCTCAATCTGTTTTCATTAGCTGTTGCATGTGTTGGTGTTTACTTATCCATCTGCTTCAGGGGACACATGCACAATAAGCTTCACGTAGAGTACGTCCCCAGTGGGTGACAGACAGAAAACAGACAGAAAACAGACTATCCCAAGGACTGACTTTATCTCCTGTTGCTTTATTCACATTTCCTTCACCATGTCATCACTTTATTATCTTCCTTTGTTTAAAAAAAAAAAAAAATATTCAAAGAAAAAAACAGAAGTGCTCTGCTTTGTCCTTGGTTGATGACAATAAGGTTAAATATTTGGTAGCATTAATGCGCGTATATGGCTGGAAGAACGGCTGTACAGATAAGGGTGTCAAGTCACTTTGAAGTTATGGAGTCATTAACATGGTATTGCTCGTTGCACACAGTGATTTACCAGGACCTGACTGCACTATGCAAATGAAATGAACATCGCTGGCTGAGATGGGTAAAGTTTTTACTCCAGACTGTCTCATACACAATCAGCTTGTGTAGAGAGAACAGACATTCAATCTCAGTTTTCATATTTGCAGAAGATCAGCAATAGCTCAGTGAGTGCAGAACTGGGTAAACTATAGGCAGCTTATGCAAATGTTTCTTCATTCCCTCACTTCTCCACACAAAACAACACACACCTGTACAAACAAAGTCAAATGCAGAAAGGTTTACTTCTTTAATAAACCAACCCACAGATGGTGCATTCATTTATTTTTTTTTATTTTTTTTTTATTGTTGATAAAATCCATATTTGTTCTTGTGAAGTTTCCCACAGCAAATGAAACTCTTAGAAATGTGTTTGAAACAGAACTGTGTGTAAAACTTAAGTCAGACTTTTGTTCACAGCATGTACAAAATGAATTTTCACACTAAGTCACTACATAAATCATTAACTGTACATGCATCTTTTTATATTATGATTGATACGGCTGCACTGTATTAGAAAAAACTGACATTGTGATATATATTCAAAAACAGTCAACAGTATATATATATATATATATATATATATATATATATATATATATATATATATATATAATTGCAGGATGTGCGATGTGACTATTGGACACACGTACATTATGATGTTGATGCTCTAACAATATATTGTGCTTCTCTAATACTTTGCTTAATTTTCATGTATAACATTCATTTAATACCGTTTCTGTATTTGTTTTTTTCTTAAGAGTGTGTTTTTTTTGTCTGAAAAGCAAATTTTCTAAACTGGATCAGCAGTACCTTGGCTACAGACCTATAATTCAATACAAGACAGTATATTGGTCTCCTACTAATTTTACAGCTATTGGATCATTATCACTTTGTTTTCTTTTTAAATGATCCATGACACAGACAGGGGTGTGGCTTGAGGACAGGCTATCCAGACAGTTGTTTGGAGCCCTGCCCACTAAGGGGGGACCCCTAGAGCTGCCCAATTGTTCAACAATGGGCAATTTGCAACTACATAAATACCACCCCCTCTGTCTTCAGCCAGCGACGGTACTGCACAAAAAAAGTTTATGTTTTATTATATTATTTATTTTCCTTATTTTTGACAATAAAAGTGTATTTTTTTTAAGCGCAAAAAAGACTAGGTGTGATATGTCTTGCCTATTGTTTACCAAGTTACTCACATTTGTTGATACAGTCTTCAGAAGACCGTCGGACCCAAATGCAGGGCTCTGAGACAGTGATTGTTTAAAGCTCAGTTTATTATAATGACAATAATAGTAATATTGTGATGAATCATGAGTCACTGTCTGGATGACGGCCAGGTGGGATGTGTCATTAACAGCAACTATGGAGCAGGACAGAGGAAACATCAAAACACTGAACAGGGTCAAACAGAGCCAGCAGAGCATAAAGAGAGCAATCCAAAAACTTTACCAGATACCAGATGAGGGTCAGAACCAGGATCCAGAAAACCAGGAGAGTCCAACAGGGATTAAGGAAGGTCAATGGGGGGGGGGGGGGGGGGGGGGGCAGAAGCAGGGTCTGATACCAGAAATCCCTAAACAGACAAAAAAGTCACACACAGGGAGATCCAAGACAGAAGACTAAAGCTCATTTGGTGCATGTTCTAGCAACGACAAACTCACGTCTGTCAAACATTCACACAACATTTAAATAGGGGAAGAAACAGGTGGATTCAATCATACAGATTAGAGGGGCGGGGAGGAAAACACCGGTGACAGGAAGTAAATTAGTACAGAGTGAACATGACAAAATAAAAGCCCATACACTAACAATGGCAGAAAGAACAGGAAGTTGCACAAAAACTAACAAAACATGTTTTCATCTAAAATGTCCTGTATATTTAGCAAAACATTTATTTTTTTCTGGCATGCACAGGTGGGGTGGAGCCCCCAGGGATTTGTTGCTTTGAGCACCAACCTATGCTACCAACATCCCTGGATACAGAAATGATGTTTACCTTAAATCATGTCAAACTACATATGAATTTAATTTAATAATAATTTTTTATTGAATGTCTTGTTGCTAATTAAGTATTAACTGGTATTAAATCACAAACTCGTAAGCCGTGTCTACAATCCCCTAAACTTCTATATTCACTTTCACTCTTTGTGAGAAAAGCAGAAAGGAGTTGACCGAGGGAGCACCCACTGTATCGACATAGCCTTTGTCTGACTCCTCAGAACAGCCTGCATGTGAAGCCAAACAGAAACACAAGGTCCTTTTCCACCGCTCACAAACTTTAAACTTTGAAAAATTCTGGTGTGTTTCCATCTAAATTATCTGGATAAAAATCTTTCCCTCACCCCCAAACATTTCCCTGAAGAACGTCTTGGGGGGGGGGTAGTACTTTTCAGATTACGCAGAATTCTTGAGGGGTGGAGCTATGTGCTGGAGAATGCTGATTGGTGGACGACACCTGCAGCCTTTCGCAATCCATTCACCTGCCATTAGGCCACTATGTCGCAGCAAACTTTGTTGAGTTAGTTTCATTTCCACAAGTTTTGTCTTTTGACAATTCTGAAAATCAACCAAAAAAATGAAACTACAACCACTGGACAGACGATGAGGTCCAGGCTGTTCTGAACGTATATGTAGAGGAGAAAATTCAAACCGATTTAATGATAGAAAATAATTCAAATCTTAACCTGGACCTTACCAATTAAATAATAGAAATGTTTTAAAAAAAGGACCAGCCATCACACTTCAACGTTTGTTTGACTCCCTAATGAAGGCTTTGATGCCGAAACGCCTTGTTTTTAAAAAAAAAAAAAATTTTTTATAGGTTTTTATAGGCTTTTTATATTTTCACTTATAACAGAGTGCCTTGGAATTTTTTCTTTTTTGTCTTATTGTTGATGGATTTAGTTTAAAAAAACATGTGTACCATTTTAAAATAAAAAAACGTATCATATATAATGATGCTTAACGTTACTTAAAATGTATTTCAGATGGATTAAGCGATTAAACAACCAGCAAAATGTTCAAATAAAAGTTAAAAATACTGCATAATTTTAAAGTGCTCGAGCAGGATTTTTAGGTCTTGTGGAAACCCAAAGCACACAGAATACCAGCAAGTTCCTGGTAATAAACATTCCTGGTATTTTGCTGGAAAAGGGTTTGTAGAAACACATGTATGCACAAAACCCTGCACTCTTGTTTCTTATATTTTAAATCAATCTTCCTTTTCTGTCTCTACCTGAGGTGCTTTGTGCATCAAACCTAACATCTCACATCTCCAGCTGTCAATTGCTTGTTTTTGTATTTTGCCTCCTACCTATTCCGTTGCAGCATCTTTTCTGTTTGCACGTCTACTTGGATCAATTGATTCTTAAGTGGACATGTGCCCGCTTCTACTAGTGGAGGTCTTACACATCACAACGGCAGTGAGGCAGAACTAGGCTTTTACGTGGATTGCAATAGCGGTATTTTACACACATTTCACAAAAAAAATACACACAAACATGGCTTACACAGCTCACCAATCGCTGCTACTATCACTCTGCTATTAAGCAGTGCTGATAGCCAAAGCATAAACCCACTGCCTCACCCCAGAATCATTACACAGGGTGCGTGTGTGTGTATGTCTGTGTGCAACATAGGTAATGTTCTTCTGACTCCTTTGTTGAGTCCACAGCTTCATCATCATTAGGCTGCTGCAGTGATAAGACAAAGTGATGGAGGGATGAGAAAAGAGAAAGAGAGAAAGGCAGAGAAAACGATGTAGTTCTACCCCAGATGTATCAAGAGGATTACCTTCACAACTCCTACCTGCCTAATAGACTCTCTCACCAGGTCTAATGAAAGACAAACAGTCTTTTTTTTTTTTTTTTTTTTTTTTAGCATTAATACTTCATACCTTGCTGCATTAAAAGTTTGTAAAAAAAAAAAAAAATCTCTCAGAGGTGGTTACATTTAATCAGTGTATTTTTGGACTAGGCTGAGATGTTTCAAATATAAAACCCAACATTTAACCTTTATTTCTGCCCCAGTGTTTTCCCCTTAATTCTTCCTCTTTAATGTTCTCTACGTCACCAGTGTCTTATCTTCCTTTATTAACAGCGCAGCCTCGTTAGGGTTCCTCAAACGTTAATCTTGTTACCGACAATCAAAGCAGTCCGGCTTCGACTCAGCCTCTGCAATGAACAGAGAACAATGGCAAGATGCTTTTCCGTTTGAACTCGTTTCATCTAGCTCATTTTGTACGTGCACTTTCTCCCCTTTTCCTTGTCATTGTCTTTATACTTTACATTTCATATACAGTATTTATCTGATGGTCTTCCTCAAAGTATCTTCCTGTATGACAGAGCATGTAAAGGGTCACTGCTTAGCCAAACTGCTATTATCAAAGTTGATTACATCCCTTATGGAATTATGATTTTTTTAGAGAATAAACTGGACTAAATGATCAACTGACAGTCTACAGTATATGTATTTGTGTTACACAGAATGTCTTTCTTTTTTTCTTAAAGTGGCAGTGGAGCCAAGGTGTTTCTTCTTTTATGTTTGAAATGGGTTCTCCATTTACCGCAATGTAAAACCTGAAACCGATTCAAAATCCAGGATGTCTTCCAGATCACCACCAACATTTTATCATTTGTTCTTTGTGACACTCCCAACATATCCTGAATTTATTATTTATTTTTTTTATCAAAATCCATCCATACCTTTTTGAGAAATGTTACTAACAAACAAAGAAGTCAAAGAAACTCCATGGTGTACCTCCCTTCATTCGGAGGGGAGGAGGTCTGCCTTGGTGGAGGTTTGTGATCCTTTCTGATCTTTTCTAGCTTCACATTCATTTTAAAAACATTTTATGGAATTTTTGGTTTTCTTTATTTCTTCTATAAAGCTATGAAAGTTTTGTCCACTACAGAGGACAAGTAGAAAAGCACTCTCAGAGCACAGACCTCCACCAAGGTAGACCCCCCCCCCCACACACACACACACATGTGGTAACTTCGCAAATTATATGAAATCTGCGATCGTGTCAAATCACAAATACATCATTATCAGTCGTTACCATGTTAAATCACCAATACATGTTGAAAACAGCACATTTCTGCTGTGATGACATGAAAATTCAATACGGCGTCAGACAAAGTAATGAGTCGATTTGGCTGAAGTTCGGTCTGTTTCATCCTTGTATCCGTCTCCTTATAGATGCTAAAGTTTAGAACGATCTGTCAAGAATTGGTGACGCTAGAGTGCGAACAGCAGAAGTGTACACGCACACACAAAGAAACAGAAACCGTTAAAGCAACATAAGTTCATAAATCTCTGATTCGTGAAGTTCACAAACCAACACCAGAAAAAACATAAATTGTTGGAAACATGGTGGAAATTAAAATCCATTACTGGGTCTCAGTAATGGATGATCACTGCATTGGTTAGTCTGGTTTAAATTGTTATCTTTGCTTCCAAAAACACCTCAGAGGTGCATTTTACTTATTTATTTTTGTTGATGTTTTTTTTTTTTTTTTTTTTTAATCCATGACTATGAATTTAAATGTTTTACTTCGACATTTGTTAAATATTTGTCATTCTCTGACTGTAATTTTCTTTTTTTTTTTTTTTTTTTTTTTTACCACAACTACTAATCGGTTTTTTACCACAACTACTACTACTTTCTTCACATCTCACTTAGGAAGAAAACTTTCCATTAAAAATTAAGAAAATATTGATGATTACAAACATACTGAGACACATCATGGCTACAGTTCATAAGAATATAAAATTATATTATGGCATTTATTATTATTTTGTAACCTAGACCCCTCTAAAAGAAACCCTTTTATTCAACATGTTCCAATAATTTCGCCCACATAATGTTTGACTTTTTTTTTTTTGCTACGAGGCTAAGAAAATATAAGTTTTCAAAAATACATACACTGTACATGACTCATATTTTCTGCTTAGCTTAACAGTCCTTGTGGTCGACCTTTCTCTTTTCCCTTTTTCATCTTCTGCTTCTTCACCCTTCGTGTTTTATCTCTGCAGAGACAGGCAGCGACATCCTGCTGATGTTTAGACCTTCCATCATAATGCTGATTGGTTATGCCGCTTGACAATGATTGGATTTTAATTGATTAGTTACAACCTAATTGGCTGATAGGCAGGAGCTTAATGAACAGAAGACTTGAAAGCAACTCAGCATCAGTCTTCACTTGTAGAACTTGAGGAGATGTAGGAACCAGGAATTCATTCATTATCACAGCTCGAAGTGGGATTCATTATCAGCAGACGGAAGGTGTGTTAATTTATTTACAATACATTGTTAAGTGAAGGAGAAATTCATTATTAATGGAAGTGTTGCTTTATATTAAACTTGTAATTTGTATGAATCCAGAACCTCTTTCCAATAACGTTGTCTATTAAACGATGCTGATGAGGTGTTTCCTTATGTTCAGTTAAAAGTTTATTTTTGTCAAATTCCATCTTTTGGTCTCCATAGTAATGACACTGAGCCAGTGCATATACAGTATCGTGTATTTGCACTGGTTATGTAGAAATGAACGCAACAACCAATACCACTATGACTGGCCTTTAATTAAATTTCATATTCACCCCAGACTTACTAAGGTTCATGGAAAAAGCTATTAATCTAAGGAAGCAGGACTGCATATTTAGGGTCACTGTCAATTTTAAAGCTGCAGGAGCCTGAATCAGAAGAAAATAACATCATTTGCAAATACTCACCTTCCTTTTGCAACTCTCTCCTCTCAGCCCTACTCAAAAAGGCTAAGGGTATGTTTATATGGAGACAATTGGAAGAGAAGATTCAACACCGGCATCTCAGCTTAACCTTTTTTTCTGTATTTACATGAGCACCGAGATCATTAAGAAATCTCGGTGCATACGGATATACAAGAGTGTGGAATTGGATTGGATATGCATGCCAGGCTACTAGATGGTGCTGTGATAGAATGTTGACTTGTCAACGCGCATGTGTCAGAGCCATATTTTTGCACTTTCGACCATGAGATAGAAACAGTTTTCAATATTTCCACTGTGGAACGCCTTTTCAGATTTTTGCATTTTCGACCTATAAAAACCCAATTCTTGTGTAAATGAAAGACACTTCCAGTAATATATATATATATATATATATATATATATATATATTTTTTTTTTTTTTTTTTTTTTTTTATGATTTTTTGCCACAATCATCCTTGTGTAAACAGCCCCTAAATATGAAGATAGATAATGATTTAAGCCTGTTATGGAAAAGTAAAGACAATTTTCTAAACTTCCACACTGACAGTAGATACATATTCAGGCCATAGCTGATGGAATCTGGTGACTATAGTTATCAATCACATGTTTAATCCTACTACTAGTATAATAAAAAAACCATGTGATTAGACAAAATCTACAGTTTCAAAAGATGACCAAGGAAAAAATACAGATCTACTGTGTGCTTTCATTTCAATTGAATTACACTATGCTGGAAAGTGCAGGAGACATGCACTTTTTTCTCCAGTAATGAAAAAAAAAACACATTAACTATCAAACACTGCAACTTTAACATGAAAAATGATATGGGCTTTCTCTTACTTTCCCCTTTTTTGATGAATTGCTTGTAGGATTGTGTGCACCAGCTTGACAGGGATGTATTAGCATTATCCGGCTGCAAATGAAATGTCCGTTGATAGTTTTCCAAGGGAATGCTAAAAAAGTTATTGATCCAGGCTTAAACGAACTGGAACAACATACAGCACATCACTATCTTATCACAGCATTAACTGCACTACATTGCCTATTACTTTGCAGGGTTGTGTTTGAATGGAGATTTAAATGAGGATTTGATCCTCAAACATTTAGTAACAACTGTTGATGGTGTTTATTCTGGAGTCTGTCTGATAAATAAAGATCTGATCTCTTGGCGGTCATTAAAAAGCTCACTGTGTCTTCACTCAAGGGGACATGGGGAGGGAAAACAGTGATGGTCTCTATGTAGCACAGCAGGAAACCTACAGCAAAGGGCGTGGACTGCTTGTTAGCATGCACACTGGTAGGCAATAGTTTGTTTGTGTGCATCATTGAGCTTAACTCTTCTCTCGTTGGTTGTGCACAAATCTCATGGTAAACTACTAGTTGGCAAACGACAAGAAGGAGATAAATTCAGGGCTGGAGTTCACACAAAAATCTTAATCTCTCTCAAGATTGACTCCACATTCAGTATAATGCAAATGAACAGAAAACAGCTTTTTTTTTTTTTTTTTTTTTTTTTTTTTTAATTTTCATTTCAACTTTCTTTTCACAGTCTTTTCACTCGAATAGACTTCAAAAATGCTCTCTAAAGCAAATAAAACTGCAAGCAGTGGTGTGTTGGTGTGGAGTGGAAGAAGAAAACAGACACTAACTGACAGCTGTTTTTAGTGGAAAGCTAGTATCCAGCACACTGAAGTTGAAACAGCCTCTTTTATTTATTTACCCCCCCCCCTCTCGGATTTCAAATGTGAAACATCAAAACAGTGCATTACTACAAATCCAAATCTACTGAAACAAGCAACTATGAAACTGACAGCAGAGGACCTGGTGCTGACAATTTTTAATACTTCCTGTATGCAGCAATAAACCAAAAGGCAAAATGTTTTTTATGTCTTCATTAAGTGCAACAATGAAAGGTAGCAGTCTACTAATATAAGACATTGCAACAGAAGGTGAAGAATGATATAATTTCGGTCAGTGCTTTGATAAAACTGATTATTTCTTTTTTGCTTTCTGTGTCTGATGTATAGTTCTGCTCAATACATAGATGAAGTTAATAAAACACTATTTGAATGTTGAAATTCTATCTATCTATCTATCTATCTATCTATCTATCTATCTATCTATCTATCTATCTATCTATCTATCTATCTATCTATCTATCTATCTATCTATCTATCTATCTATCTATCTATCTATCTATCTATCTATCTATCTATCTATCTATCTATCTATCTATCTATCTATCTATCTATCTACCTACCTACCTACCTAAAGCATCAGTGGAGAGATGGATGGTTTTGGGGACTTCTGGATCTTTTTTTTTTTATCTTGGAATAAAAAAAAGTCACCTGTGTACTCCGCTCCATACAACACATATTAAAACTGATATATGGGCAGCAATTGTACATCAAAACCCAAATTTCCTTCATTCTTGAAATGTTCTTATTTGACCCAAAACTAGAAACAATAGCATTCCACCAGCAGATCCAGTCTGTGTGTTCTAATTCTAAACAGTAATGTCTCCTGTGTCAAGCATTACCAGGGACATAAGGCATTTCTTTGAATCTATCTATAGCAGGGGTGCCCAATCCTGGTCCTCGAGAGCTACTATCCTGCATGTTTTAGATGTACCCCTTTCTAACATGGTCATTATCAGAGTTTGATAAAAGGTTTATCATTTGAATCAGGTGTTGGAAGGAGGAAACATCTAAAACACACTGTAGATTTTGCAGTGTTAATTTGGAGACAATGGGACCAAATACACTCTAGAATAAGTTAAATAAACTCTCTAAGTGTTGATTTAACACTGCAAAATTTACTGTGCATGCAGGATTGTAGCTCTCAAAGACCAGTATTGGGCACCCCTGATCTATAGTCTCTCCCTGTCTACACATAGGTTTGTCAATAATGTCTTGAATAAAGCGTAACTGGGAGTCATGTGATTACTGGTGTCTGTAAATAGAAATAAAAAAGGGAATGGGTAGGAAACCAAATGTTGCTATATAGGTTAGTGGTGTATTGTACTGATTTAATGAGTCTGTATATTGTTATTAAAAAAGATAACACATTATTATGGAGATCAGAGGTTCAATTCAATTCAGTTGTATTTGTAGTGTCCCAAATCACAACACAGTTGTCTCTTAGAGCTTTACAGAGTTGGTTTGACAAAGCAAACAATCAAGAAAATACACAGTAGATGAAAGAAAAAGATAATGTCCCAGGTTCAATGCTACCCCAAGTACAGTAACTGAACAGAAGTCATAGACAATGCTGTTAAACCTAACATTCACACACGTCTTATCAAGGTCTGAGCATGTGCTAAAGAAGAGCAAAGTTAGAAAAACGTTTTTTAATCCAAAATTACAAATGAAGAAATACAGGAAAAATACATCTTTTTGACAATTATTTAGCAAGGGCGTTGGGTCCATCCATTCTCTATGCATAATAATAATAATCATGTTCATGAATTTCTTGCAGTTATACTTAAAAATATTTTCTGTAAAGTCTCAATTAAGACATGGTGCACCCACCAACAAGTTATAGTTGATATTACGTTTATCATAACAATAATAATGGATTCGATTTCTATATTGAAAACAGGACACCCAAAGTGCTTCACATTCCACTGGGGAATGATGACACTGAGAAATTAGATTTTTATGTTGATTAAAACTAAAATTGTCACACTGATTTCAATATTGTCTTTTTGTAATATGTCAAGTTTTTCTCTCCACAGTTTAGCCTCTAGATAAGCCAAATTCCACTGATTACTGTAGCTATAGTAAGACTTTCCAACTGATTATGATTGGACTCACTTACAGCTATGTGGAAACTTATTCGTGTAGTTACCATGGAGACGGTGTGGTGAGAGGTGTGTGCAGCTACCAATAGGTCAGTACAATAACAATAGAATTACAGTAGCCATATCCTTTATAAAAATTATAATAGAAACATAACATACTACATATATGTTGTATATAACAAGCACGTCCAGTATTTTTCATATGATTTAAGAAAATGGGGGTCCTATGGTTCAAAACCTTGACATGATAGAGAAAAACTCACATCTGTTTTGGATTCCACACCGAAACATTTGTTAAAAATTGCTGCCAGACTAAACGCAACAAAAATTGTGTTCTCTAGTGTTATTGAACCTTGACTCATTCACTCTCACATTCTCCCTCTAGTGGTGATACACTACATACACGGCCATGGCAGGGGGAGACTAATACCTAATTTCCACTAGTATCTCCTTGCTTTGGTGCATTTCCATGACCTGGTACCATGGTACCCAGTACTAGGTATATGGTATTGCCATCCACAGCGGTGCCAAGTTGTCCCAAGTAATGCTATACCATCACATGATAGCAGTGTTATCTTTGTTATTGTGCCACCTGCCATTTAGAAAAGCACTAAATTCGAAGTGACAATGAACAGAGTGCTCAGTTAATTCAGTCTGGAATGTTAGTTAAAAACAACACACCGGTATCAGTCGTGGAGGTTGAAATAATTTTGTCTTTTGTGTCTGATGAAAAAATCCAGCGTAACCTTGACGGGGCAATGCACAACGAGTGAGATTACCACGCAGGAGTTACGCCACACCTCACAATGATGTCAAGGTACTATAGTATATGTATGGAAATGCTCTCAAGAAATAGTTCCTAGTATCCAAGTAGAATAAAGTAGGTTCGAGCAGAGCCAATACCATGTAGTGGAAACATGGCTTAGGATAGAGCAGGATTCAAACTGCCAACCCTTTAGTTATTGGATAATCCACTGTATGTTCTGAGCCATGGCCATCCTAGTTGAAGAGTTAAAGTATGCAAATACAAATAAGTAAATAAATGAATCTACATTAGGCGAATGGCACTGGTGTATTGTGTATTAATTCCAAATCCTTTCCTCTGTTTCATCTGTTCATTTGTCTCCTTCCACTTCCATCCTGAGACCATTCATTTGCACCAGATGCACCGTCAACATTCACTCAGTGTGTCTGTCGTTTGTGTGTACAGAACATCAGTATGATCCATATGTGCAGCTGCATGTGTTCTCCTGTACTTTCATAGTTGTTAAAGCAGCTCCCATGCCAGCTGTTCAGTATGATTTCACTGTGTTCCTTTTTCCGCTCGTCCTCACCCCTACATCAGCTTGACTCTTTTCAGGGTAACTCCCTCTTCTTTCTCCCGGAGGAGATTAGTGTCTCCTCTGTGAAGTACAACTTGACCTTAACCCTCCCTCATTCTCTCCAACACTGCCTCTACCACTTCCTTCATCACCATTTGATGTAAATGCAAATGATTCATCATCTTCCACTGATACTGTATCACCAAGCGATGACTGGGAAGTAAGGGGGAAAAAAAAGAAAAAAAGGTTCTTTATGGAGTAGTACGAGTACCTCACATAGAGTCTTTCAAAAATCCCTCGACACAAATGAATATACATATGCGTAGGTGAGAGTAAATGTATGCCTTTTTGTCATATCGTCGCATGAGCAACAGCTTGAAACATTAACTCGTGTGGCGTTTGCAGAAAAATGTCAAAATTATTCCTTTCATTTCTAATCTTTTTCATTGTCCCCATCTTTCTTGCTCTGTTTTCCATATCCTATTCTCTTTCCTTTTCTTTCCCTCCACCTCCTCCATCTCCCCTTTGTGAACGGGCAGATATTCAGTGTCTTATCAATAGAATCAGCCAAGCACAGCCATTTTTGGGCTGACAGTGTGGAACAGCTACTGAGAAAGAGAGACATTAAACATGAAGTGAGGGTAAGGGGGGGGGGGGACAGCTGGGGAGTAAGACAAATCATAAATGGAGAAAACAAGAGGTGTTTGTTTTCTTTGTGGAAAGAAAAAAAACAAACAAACCTGGCGATAAGAACTTTTTCTTGCAAAAAAAAAAAAAATAGTGTAGTCTGTCATTTGTACAGCAGAATATATCTCCTATACCATCTTCCAAAAAAAACAAAAAAAACAACAGGAAACCAACCATCTCCGGGTGACTTTCAGAAATCCTTGCAGCTCCTGCAGCTGACTAACTTTTCTGCTTTACTGTGGAAATTAAATAAAATATGTTTCATTAACACGGTTTACCATGGGAGTTTTTACTTCTGTTTAATTCCGAATAAAAGTTAAATCACTATGTAAACACCTAATTCCAGTTAATTCCAAATTAAACTAAATTCTGAATAAAGTTAGTGGTTTATTCCGATCTTAATTCCGAATTAGATAATTCATCTGCCATTTAAACAGTTAATTCTGCTTTAACATTATTCCTGTCATTCTGCACATAAACCGTGCTGCCAGCATTATAGTAGTTTGTTGATTCAGTCGAGCTGCTGCTTTGTAATTATCACTAAAATAAATGCAAAAATACTTGTACCCATGTTGATAGTTGAAACGAACGCAAAATAGGAAGTGGGCGTGATCGTTTTATTACAGTAGACATCCAGACGTTAAGCAGCCGTTCTGTCCAATCAGAACCATCCAGACAACCTCCAGCTCTGAAAGACAAATTAACCCTTTAAACTTCCAAAGGTCAACCTATAGGCCAGAAGTAGTCACTCAAAAATATTAATCAAAACCACCCAAACCTGTCCCAAATGTCACATGACTTACAATTGACAACAGAGATTCTCACAGATCAGATGATATAAACCTCTTTCAGATAAAATATCCACAGCAGGTACAATCATTCATTTGTTCAAAATACAAATGTCAAACAGTAGATCTGAACCTTTATGTCTCATAATTATCCACAGAGGAACTATATTCTAATAAAAAGTTATAGTCCAACAAAAACATCCAAAACAAACAAACCAAAAATCGTCCATATATAGTCTAAAACACATCAAAACATCAATAAATATCCACAAATGTTTTATCTATTGCATCATTTAACAGGACCCACCTTCAATATCTCAGTTTCCATCTTAATATTTACATTTAGAATATAATAAAACACCAACTGCATGTTATTAAAATGGTTCAAGAACAACATTCAATTGATATTATTAAGAAATTTAGTTGAAATTGAGTGGAAGTTTTAAAGGGTTAACTAGAGAACAATACACCTGTTTCTCATGTAAACCTTTATTTGTAATTAACATGTTCATGGAAGAAACAGCTTTAATTCCAAATGATTTTATTCCAAACTAGAAAAGCACTATGAGAGTGCAGACCTTCGCCAAGGTAGATACCCCAACCCCCCACCCCCCAGATCACTAGCGAAATCTAATCATTTCCAGATCTCCCCATTCCCAACCTACCCTGAAAATTTCATCCAAATCCATCCATAAGTTTTTCATCCATAAGTAGACAAACAAACCAACGTACGGCGGCAAATACATAACCTCTTTGGCAGAGGTAATAAATAATGTGGAATTAAAAAACATCAGGTAAACGTAGCAATTAGGTCTTTTTCCATATTAATAATCAGCTGCCTTATGGTGTGAATCATCCAGGAAGTTAATCCTCACTACCTGTCTGCTTCATCTCCTCTAAAGTAAATACAGTCATATTTGATGAGACACTGAATAACAACTGAACAGAGCAAACAAAGCTTTAAAATGTTAGCTACTTACACAACAGTGTCCTTAGGAATGTCCACATAATGAAACTCAATTAAACAAACTTAGGGACTTTCTCATTATGTGGTGTCAAGTGAAAGTCATTTGTAGATTTGAGGATTAAGTGGGGATTAAAATTGCAGCAAAGTAATTAAGATATCTGATTTAAAGTCTGTGTGAAGTCACCTCCAAAAATCATTTACATGTTAGAAAATATTTTGTTTTGTTCTGGATTTTTTGAGGAAAATCATAGTTTCATGTTGCACCTATTAACACCTCAGCACCAACAATATCCTCTTAAGACTTTCTGGGTTTTTTTGACATACAATTGTCTAGAGTGAAACTAATATGCTATATGTATTTTGTTTCAAATACATAATGTAGCCTGAAAAATAAATGTTTTTTTTTGTCCAACTTTTTTTGGCTCCGTTTTAACATTAGATCTAAAACCAAACCCTTGGGCTGTGTGTTTTTTTTTTTTTTTTTTTTTTATACCTTTTATACCTTTTTTTCCCCTCCATATTATGAGTACAGCTTCTCTATACACAGACAAACAATTGGACAAATAAATGCCTTTTAATTGAGTCCCAATATCAAAAATGAAAATAGGCTTGTATTCACCAAGTTAGAAATAACTGCACGTTGACTAAAACAAAGTATAGGTTAAACTCTTAAACCAATGCAAAAAACAATCAATATCTGTTTAATTGTAATCACTTACTTTGCTTGCACTAATGACACATGCGATTTTTTGGCAGCCAATTTGAAAAAGAAAAAGAAAAAATGCCAAAAACCAACAGATCATTTGTTTCAGTGGATGGACCTCAGATAATCAGATAATCAGATAATCAGATAATCAGATAATCAGATAAATCCAGTGATACACAGCACAAAAGCTTTCACCCTCATAGACTATCATGATTATAAAGATGTCAAACTATTGTCCTCTACAAAGAGCAGCGATTCAATGCTGGGTCATAGAGGCCATAACATGATAGAAAATTAGAGTTCATCAGCAGTAGTTATCCAACTTAATCACATTATGTGGGTCAATTGTTCATGTTACTGGAAAACAGAAGCTCATATATTACAGACTGAAAGAAATGAGTTTGGTTCCTGTTTTATTAAAACTCTATCTATCCACTTCAAAAGTATACATTTATTCTGTTCCAATTTGAAACTTTATTTCCATATTTCCCACAGTTCATTATTGTTTAAGAGTAGCTATTACACTGGAGCACAACATTTATACATGTGTAGTCTGTGTATCATTCATTTTTCATTTTTATACCAAAACTTTTTTTTTTTTTTTTTTGCAAAGGATATGTTTACTCTAATTGTGCTGACCTATTGGTAGCTGCACACACCTCTCATCTCACTGTTTCCATGGTGACTGCACAAAGATTCCACGTAGCTGTACATGAGTCCAAACATAATCAGGTTGAAAGTCTGACTACAGCTAATCAGTGGAATTTTGCTTATCTAGTGTCTAAGCTGTGGACAAAAAACATGACGTGCTAGAAAAAAACTTTAATTTTGGAATTAGCATGACAATTTGTGTTTTAATCAGCATAAAAATCTAACTCAACAGACTTTTTTAAATCCAAATTCAACTCTATCAATTATTTTTATTCAGGTTTTATATATACACTGTAGATTTTGATAATTTGGAGACAATGGGACCAAATACACTCTAGAAGAAGTTAAATAAACTCTCTAAGTGTTGATTTAACACTGGAAAATTTACTGTATATATATATATATATATATATATATATATATATATATATATATATATATATATATAACATAACATATGTATTTACTAATGCTGTGTATGGAGTCCAATAGCCATGTTTACATGACAGTTTTTATTCTTGTTTAATTCTGAATAAAAGATAATTCCGCTTTAAGATGACCAGGTATACACAGAATTTCAGTTGAAAATTACAATTCCAAATTCTGAAAAAACATTTCATAAAGTCACTGGTTTATTATGATCTTTATTCCGAATCTGATAATTCCTCTGACATGTAAACAGTTAATTCTGCTTTAACATTATACCTGTCATTCTGCACATGCTCCTGGTCTTGTTGCAATGACATTATGGGCATCATTGATGACGCACATATGCGGAATATGTATGCATCAATGATGTGCAGGTCAATGTATAAACGACCCACACTTTTTTAACTAGCCCGACCGCAACTCGGCCTGCAATAAATATTTTTGAAAAGGACGGACCTGACCCGCTTCTGGACCCGTATTTTTAAAGAGTAGTCAATTGTCTTCATGAACATCAAATGACCTTAGTCACTTACATGCATTTATTTCCGTGTTAAAATCCGATGTAATTGCTTGTGTGCAGCATCTAAACCAGGAGTTTGTTGTTGTTAAGTGCTGAGCATTTTTACACTTATTTCGACCTGATAATGTAGGGACCACATGTACAGAACCTTATAATGTGAGCCAGCTGGTTTGTTTGACATGTCAGTGTCTTTAAAGACGTCACCAGGGTCTTTTACTGACGAGATAATTAGTCGATTCATTCATTTTAATGCTATCAGGGTGATGGCCCATCTGAAGCTCCGAAGGTGAAAGCAGTAGAACAACTGTCAATGAAAACATGTTCAAAGTGCTAATATGTCTTTAATATAGTTTGTCTGTCTGTCTGTTTGGGATATCTCAAGATAGCTCAAAAATTTATGGACAGATTTGGATGAAAATGTCATGACGTGTTGAGAGTGTAACAAGATTATTAGATTTTGGTAATGATCCTGAAGAGATCCTGGATTCTGGATCACTTTTGATATTTACTCTGCATTTACCGTAATGTAAAATATCAAAGTGATCAAAGTGACCCCCCCCCCCAGATCACGACCCAAATTGAATCATGTACAGATCTCCCCATTACCAAACTACCCTGTAAATTTCATCAAGAAAACAAAAAAAAAGATCCGCCCATAACTTTTGGACTTATCTTGCTAAATAACAAACAGACAAACAAACTCTGGCAAAAACATAACCTCCTTGGTGGACCTCTCTTCATTCAGAGGTGGGGGGCGAGGGGGGGGGCTTTTCTAATTTCAAATGATTTAATTCCAAATAAATAATTCTGAATTAAAAAAACATCATGTAAACATAGCAAGTGGTAAAACAGTCTTAATTACACAGGACAGGAACTGTTAATGAACTGCGACACTTTTATGCTTCATCAGAACAGGATGGTCGACTTACAACAAAAAGGTAATTATTCTGCCTTGTTGTTCCTGATCTCACAGAAGGTGAATCTAAAGTGGCTTTAAAGTTTCTTTAAAGGCCCATTTTGAGCTTTTGTCTCACAGCATCTTCATAATAACTTGAGCAATAATTACACTGCTTAAACTTTAAACCACAAAGTACCATTCCTACACACAAATTGTTTCCTTTAACTAGTGATTAACTGGGATTCAACCTCCTCTGGGAGCTCTATGTAGTGCAGTGTGGATATTGCGAGGGAGATGTCTGTAGAATACGAAGTAGAAGACAATCTAAGTACATGGTTGGTAACAGGCTCCAAATTAACTCTATGTAATGCCTCAAAATGCAGGGAAGGAAGGATGGGTGGGTAGTAGTGCTGGTGTAATCTATCTATTTTAATGCATCTCATTATTAAGGAACAAGAGGCCTTGTAATATGGAAAGTAGTAGAAGATAGGGAAATGGAAAGGAGCGTGGGAGGAGGAACTGAGAGATGAGGAAAAGATGTTGAGGCATAATCAGAGTATAATTAAACTACTCTCTTATCCACATTGAGAGGCGTGCATATGCACACTGATAAAGCGACTTACATGGACACACTTTGCAAATACAGTTACTCTTGGAAACACTGCTGAAAAGTGATAAACTGACATGTTTATGTGTATTACATGTTTTATTTTTAGCCGCTTTCCATGTCTGTGGTGCGATCCTGTCGTAGAATAAAAGGCACTTTAACGACCTTTAAATGCATGTTCGTTTGGTATTTGGGGGTCAGGCACACTTGGTATCATGGAAGGGTTTGAAGAGTGCGACAAAAAAAAAAAAAAAAGAAAAAAAAAAAAAGGTGTTTAATGTTAAAGAGGCAACTGCAATGATGTTTCTTAAATTATTAAAACTCTATTAAGGGATATTTTGTGGTGAAAAATGATTCATTAAAAGTTGCAAGTGTCTCCAATGTCACCAAGAAACTAAATCTGCAGGTGTTTCAGCAACTGTGTAAGTTATAGAGAAGACAATATCAATGAATTCTAAGACGCTGCCACTGAAAGTTAAAAATGTAGAAATGCAAAGTGAATGTTCCAGAAAAAAATAAGCTGATTAATATTCATTGAGCTGAAATGAGAAAGACATTTTTTACCAGAAGCTGATGGAATAAGAGTGTGTTAAAGGACAATGTCGGTTTATTGCAATTGGACCCTTAATTATGATGTAATATGAATCGTTCTACTCAACCATGTCACTTTTTTTTTTTTATTTTAGTTTCTCTGGAAGAAATATCACAAAAAAATATCCACAAAATGGCATACAATGAGAGTCAATGGGGCATAGACTTGCAGACACTAAATCAGTTTTGTTCAAATAAGTTAACATGTCCATTGTAATACCGTAGTGCTAATTCTGTTACAGTCCCATTTTAACTTTCAAACACTAGCGTTTATCACATGTATTGGGAGTATTCTGGAAGATGGTTGCATCTAACTTATTTAGGTTGTTTAAGATCAGTTGTCCCTGTTCGCCTGCTACGCTAATTTTAAATGACTTGTCGTGGTTCGTCTTGATACAGGACAAAAAGAGAGCTTTACTGGCGGCCATGACAGCTGCAAAAAAAATTAGTTGCCATACGCTGGAAACCTCCGCACTCACTCTCCGTCCAAGTTTTCAACATTTTTGGACATTGTTTATTTAGAGTTGTCAACTGCTCGTGTACATGGTGCCAAAGAATCTGCAATAGAGACCTGGCACTCACTTCTTATTGCTCTCCACACATTTTAACTGTAGTGTATGACAGAAGATTGGAGTCTGGATCCATGGGGGTGGGTGGGATGTTTATGAGGGGAGGACTTATTTATTTATTTAATTTATTGTTGGGTTTTTTTTGTTTTGTTTTTCATCTTTTTTTTTTGTTTGTTTATTTTGTTTTTCTCCCCTCTAAAATTGCTGCGCACTTTCCTTGAACGTGTACATATGTAAAGCTATGGTCTGTGTGAGTAGATATATATATATATATATATATATATACATATTTTTTTACTTATTGGTTTAATATGGATCTATGCCTTCATATATTTTTGACATATCAAACAATAAAAGAAAAAAGTTGATCACAAAAAAAAAGAAACACCTGGGTTGGCGGGTTGAGCTAAAATAAATCAATAAATAACGTAACCCAACACACAAGCCACATCATCTCTGTGTGCACCGAGTCAAGAGGCTTTAGCTCTTCGCTTTAGCTTAGCTAGTCAGCAGTTGATAGCGAAAAGTCACATCGGAGCTCTCGTCCAAATCTTTCAAAGTTGAAATGGGACTGTAATGGAATGAGCACTACTGTATCACAGTGGACATATTAACTGATTTGAACAAAATAACTGATTTAGGGTCTACAAGTCGCTGCCCCACCGACCATTGCTGTAGGCCTATGCCATTTTTTGGACATATTTTTGTGGATATTTCTTACAGATCAAAAATAAAAAAAACAACAACTAAAGTACTGTAACATGGGCATGTAAAATTGTATATGGACACTATGGATGTGTCCATACCAATATTTGGATGTTTCTAAAATGTCCATCCCAGTTTTTGAATGGGAAATTACATGACATTTGGGAAACAAAAGGGTACTGTATTTTCCAGACTATAAGGCGACACTTAAAACTTAAGACTTAAAATTCCTCCAAAAACCACAGTGCACTTTATATGTGGATTAATTTTGGTTGTTTAGTGACTGGGAATTTTGACTTTTTATCTCATAATTTTAACTTTTCATCTCATAATTTAGACTTTGTATCTCAGGATTTTGACTTTTTATCTCATAATTTTGGGTTTTTATGTCATGATTTTGACTTAACTTAATGTGCGTGAGGAAAATACGGTAATTATATCATCTCTTACAGGGATTCACAAACTAATGGTCTTTACTGCCTTTTTTGTTTTGTTTTACTAGTACATTTCATAGTTACTGTACAAACACTCACCAATTTTCTCCAAAACGACAGACATTTTAGATGAGATATTTTATTACCTGACAAAGAATGATATGAATGTTGCAATAAACACAATAACTAATTTTCGCCAAAAAATGCAGTGACTTCCTTTTTGCTCTGTAGGGCAGTATAGATATGCTCAAGCATTATCCAGATAATGTGATTATGTCATTGAATGGACAGACGGACAACAATACGATTGCAATACCAGGTCAAAAAAAGTCTTTTTCTTAAGACATTTCAAGTTGTTTGTGTTATTCAGATTTTTAGTCACTCATTTTGGGCTTAATATGGGCCCTGACGTATACACATAAAAAATATTTTTTTTTAAAATATACATAATCTTTAACACATTAAAGAACAGGATCAAAAACAGATCCAACAACAACATATTTCACACAGGTTTCACATTAAATCATAGACTTTTAATTGCCAATTGGACATTATTCTGGACACTATTGTAAACAAGATCATTACGGCTAATAATTATTTTATATCAACACAGAGACTTTAATCTTAGCTTCTTTGATATTAGCAGCATTATTGTCTAATTGCAGACCTGGTTGAAGAAACTACACATCAATCATTTTTTTCTGGCTATAAAGAACTACGTCTTACACTCTTGCCAAATTTTTCTTCAACAAAGCTTTGAAGTTCTCATTGGGTTTAACGGTGATGGAAGCCAATTAATACCATTCTGACTTGAACAGTGTACGTTCCAACCCTTACTCCACTCTCTCTCAGCAGCACTAAAAGCCTCTGGCCATGACAAAATAAACATACCCCCTGTTTCGCTTTGTGCATTGCTTTGTCAACTCTATTTTGCATCATACACCACTATTCGCACAAAAGGATTTTCTGTCCTTTTCTCCTTGACTGTTAGTAGCTCAAATGTTGCATTAGCATAATCTAGCACAGGAAATGTGCAAGTCATGAGGGAAAAGATTATCATCAGAAAGGTTATCTGGCTTTCTAGTGACACACATGAAGACACACACACACACACATTATATCACTGGAAGAAATATATTAAGATATTGTAAAAGATAATAAATGAGTATTTAATTCATGAGATTGTAATCAGATGTTATCATTTTTCAGGTCTTGAGGCCTTTGGAAATATCTTGTAATCTGCTTATTAAAAACAATAATTAAATAAAAAATCCTCATTATTGTAACAGCAATTATGAGGAATCGATTGGATTTGAATTCATGTTAGTGCTGTACAGATAACTAAAATGACCTCCAAAACTACATCTATGGGGCATAATTGACAGCATTTAGACACAGCACTCTCAATGGGCTCAACAATGTGCATAAATAATGAATATATTTTAACCCTTTAATCCCTGATGCGTCACCGCTGACATGTTCTGAATGGATGGTTTAGTTTAAATATTGAGAAAAATTCAACCATTTATTATTGATTTAGAATTTCATTGTTTGTTCCCTTTGTGTCTTACTTATTTTGTTCATTTTATTTACCACTTTGTCTGTTTTTGCTCATTTTCTTGCTTGTTTATTCATTTTTTTGTTCATTTTATTGATCACTTTGGCTGTTTTTTTCTTAATTTTCTTGCTAATTTTTTATTTATTTTTCTTAATAGAGAAGAATCTGTGGACTAGATCAACTGTAAAAATGAAGAGCAAAATATTTTCTGTCCTTCCTGGTGAAGTTTTGAAAACATACAAGGACAGTGTAAAAAAAGAGATCACATTAGCTTGTATGGAGAAGGTCTATCTTCTCTTTCTCGGTCACATCTCACTGTCTACTCTTGTGTATTTTTTCTCTCTGTCTTCCTCACTCTTCGGTCCAGCAGGTTCAGCTGCAGTCAGGATCCATGAAAAATGGATGAGTGTGTTTCTGTCTTTCACCTCTTTCTTTTCTCTTCACTCATCCCCCCCTTTCTCCCTCAGTGCAGTCTGATCATGCATAGCTGTTATATATTTATTTTGCCAGTAACGAGAATGAAGGTTGTTATTGTAGTTGAAGCAATGAAGTTGAATAGAATGAGCATAAACAGAAAAAATAAAAAAAATGAAACTAAACAAAAAAATAAAATAAAATAAAATAAAATAATCGCTGCGCACAAAACCATAAAGTATGGGGAGGGTCAGTGGAGGTTTATATGCCTTATCTTTTTCCCACCTGGAGCTCACACATACAGTCCACACCAGCTCCATGTGTGTCAGCTGGTGCATCAGTTCACAAACCACCTCCCCTTTATGTTCCTACATTTGTAAATATAATTCAATGTTGGCAGATTTCAGTACATTTATTCCTCTCATAGCTGGACAAATCCCCATAGCCTGTGTGTGTCAGTGTTTGAGAAAGAGATCAAGAAAGACAACCAGAAAAAGATGGGGAACATCTTACAGTGTGAATGGTAATAGAAGGAAGGCTGACCTATGTCTAATCAGCTCTGGGTATTTATTTTAGATAAGAGTATTCTGGGATGTGCTAGTGCTCTGATTGAGCTAACCTCCGACTATGAGCATGTTAGCTATTTATCCGGTTTTACAGATGAGGACTGCTCAGCTGGAATAAGTGACGCAGTTTGATCATTGTATTCACATTAAGCTGAATGACCTGAAATGACTATGGATCAGCGCTCTAACTCTGTGATGACTGATGAATACCAAGCACCACACTGGCTTTATGCTAAATATTTATCAGCTAACGTTGTGTTTTTATTACATCTGTCAGAATTACCACATTAATGCAGATCGATCCATCATCCTGATTAATCTGATTAAAAAATTCAAAGGTGTTGAATCAGCATGTCGATTGAATACATGTATATTCTCCCAGTAATGCATTTTTGTTCTCTGTAGGGGACAGACAGTACAATGCAATGTAAATGACATTGGATTGAAAATTAAATTATGGATAAATACAAATATTTTTAAAAACGTATTTGAGAAAAGTGTTGCATTATGCAGTTTCCAATCAAAATAATTGTTTAAAGTCAAAAAGCTAAACCTTTACATTTTTTGGGTGTTTTTGGGATGGCACAGTGGTGCAGTGGTTAGCACTCATGTCTCACAGGAAGAAGGTCTTGGGTTCAATTCTAACACCAGTGGGCGGGACCTTTCTGTGTGGAGTTTGCATGTTCTTCCTGTGTCTACAGTTTCCTCCCACCATCCAAAGATAGATAGAAGCACTGATAGGTTAATTAGTTAATCTAAATTGTCCATAGGTGTGAATGTGAGAGTAATTGTTTGTCTATATATGTTCATCCCTGAGATGAACTAGAGACTCATACAGGGTGTACCTCACCTTCACCTACTGTAGCTGGTACAGGCTCCATGTGACCCTAGGGAGGATAAAGTAAATTCCTAAAATAAGATTAGATATTTTGTAGAGTTCAGAATATGTTTTATTGCTTTTTTTGCCTTCATTTATTTTTAGGGGAAAGATTTGGGGATTTTAGCTTGTTTTGCACATTTTGTTGTGTTTCTAAGTATATTTTTGTGCATTTCGAGGGAAATTTCTGTTGAAAATAGAAAAACAGATTGAACAGTGAACTGACATGAAGTGTTTTTGAAGGAGTTTTCTTTTCACTGAAGCATTTCCAACTTAAAATACCACATTAACATGAAGCATATGTTACTTAGAGATTGTACTAGCATTTTGACTAAGTCATTGCACAGCTTACAACAAACACATATGTGACCTCTCCCAGCAGTATCTCTAGCTAGCTATTTGGGTCAAAATTATCGAATTTGAAGTTTATGCATAAAATCCCAGTAAAATGTCTCCTGAACACTTCTAACTATGAGTTTGTGTTAATTCCTACTGTAAGTGCTTCAAATCATGCCTTTAAGGAAGGACAACAACTATGACAGTAATTACGTCAAAAACAAAGAAAAACTGGCCCAAAACACGACTTTCCTTTACGCTTGCATTAGGTATTTCCCCGTCATGTTTGGAACCATTGGAAAGATCAGGATACCCTCTAGACAACCCTTAAATAGAAATCTATGGAATGATATATTTGAACCAATGGGAGGCCTCAGAACAAAGCCTTCCCCAGTAAACAAAATCCCTTGTTGCTAGGGCAATATTGAAAAACCGCGTCTGATTGGTTGAATTTGTGTCACGCAAGCAATTTTAATAAGCTTTCAGATAAATATAAAATCTGGATTGTGACTGGTTTTGTACTGGAGGGTCATATATAACACATATATATTCCCTTCTTACTTGAATGTGTTTTCTCATGCGAAATGAAACACAACTAATACTGATTAAAAATTACTATTTAATCATGATTGTTCCAAATTAATCCACAGTGATTAATCTGATTAAAACTGTTTTTTTTTAATCATTTGACACTCCTAGTTTGCATTGACTTCTACAAATGTTTGACAGGTGATTTTCATTTGAACATTTCACATTACATTACTGGTAAAGAATATTGGTTTCCACTTTATTTTATTGCCCTGTTACTAATCTTGACTGGGTTATTCGTTGAACCTGACCTTTTGTGCACTCTGCCATTGCAGCCCCTGCTCTGTCCCTGCCCCCTCCCCTTCTCTTCTGAAATTGCTTCAGTCCTGTATTCCTTTTGATGCTAAGAGGCCTTTGAACTGCAGCCAGCATCTTTACGCTGTGCTCGGTGGCAAAGCTGCGAGCAACTCAAATATTCATAGGGACCAGACCTCACCTGGAATACTGATGGACACAGCTCTAGACTCTACTGTATGAGGCTCAGCTGGACCTATGTGAGGGTTGAGCTACAGTCATGTTACAGTATCTGTGAACAGTGTTAGTAACTGCTTACAAAACTGCCAGGAGAAAGCGTTCTGTCATTTTATTGCACTGTTTGATGGATGCTACTACAAGGTGCAAGGACTTTCTTTTATTTGCACCAAGGTCATCAGTGTTGGTTATCGTGCTCTCTCTTGTTATAAATGTGATTGTAAACATTGATATAGAGGTCACATGGAGGTTTGTGTTTAAGTTCATGGTTAGGTCACAGTAGAACAACAAGACAGTTGAAATTAGAGGTATCAAACATGTCAAAACCCCGACGAAGATCCCAATCCAGCCTGTAAGATGTATTTGTGTGGGAAAATTACACTGAAGATACATATTAACAGTCAAGTGCAGTGAAGTTGTTGGAGGTCAGGGGTCGCATACAGACCAATGGGATGTGAAGAAAAAAAAAATCCCATAATAACTGATAAATATTGACCCCAAATTTTCTTATCAGTCAATGAATTAATCAATCAAATTTTATTTATATTGCACTTTTCATAGATACTTTCCTTGTCGCTCGCATTTTTATTATTATTTCCCCATCATGTTTGGTACCGTTGGAAAGATCAGGATTCCCTCTAGGCAACCCTTCAATTGAAATCACCGTAATTATATATTTGAACAAAAGGGAGGCCTCAGAACAAAGCCTTCTTGAGTAAAGAAAAGCTAAGGTTGATGTTGAGAAACGGCCCCTGATTGGTTGAATTAGTGTCATGCAAGCATTTTTAATAAACTATCATTTAAATATAAAATCAGAATTTTTGAAATTTGACCCAAGTGACTTGTTTTGTGCTGGAGGGTCATATAGGTTCTGTGTCGACCACTAATCAACAATTCCAATAATAATTCCAATAATAACCAATAATTTCCATATCGCAATATATATTGCAGGGTTTAAAAAAAATCACAGTGTCAGTTTTTGTCATTTCTTTCTTCTTCTGATGTCTGCATTTATTAAATAGTGGCAGAATTCCTTCCACACCGCCACCTACTGTTTTGTCCTTGTAACACCCACTCTAACTGTGGGAACAGTGTGAATGTATCCAAGTCTTTGCTACGCTGTGTGAAAACGCCTTAAATCAAGAATTGTATCCGTTTGAAGAATCATTAATCATCCTTTCCAACTGTTCATCTTACTCAGTAGGCATGATGCTAGTAAATAGCCAGTGTCATGTGGTTTCGCTTCAGTAAACCAAAGCTTGACGCTATGCATGGCTGTGCTCCATTATGCAGGCTCTGGCTCTAGATTAAAACAATTTTTCATATCCAAATATCATTTGAGCTGATTTTACCACAATAGGTTTCTTTTTCTTTGTGGTATTCACTTTAATTTATCACACACTTGACAACACAAGCTCTTATTGTAAGTAATGCATATGTTCTCAGCTTTTTGCCAAGTGAATGTGAAGCAGCTTAGTGTTTTTTGTGCACACGTAAATTCAGACTCAGCTCTGACATTTAGCATTGATTGTGAACGATAAAGAACACGCTGAGGTGTCTCTTTTTCTCTTGCAAGTAAGATGCATTAGTGTGATCAATCTTCATGTTTAGTTTGAGATTTACATTTCTTTGTATTCTTTATGTGGGTGTCTGCAGGCTGCTGTAGAGTTCAGTATGTGTCGCATTTAAAGGTGGTGTAAGAGATAAGTAATCCAACACACTTTTTTTTTTTTTTCTGAGAATCAGCAGTTACAGTATCTCCTCGTGGCCCATTGTCTATTCTGTGTGAGATCACAAAAGAATATCTGGTGTTTGTACACAGGGTTGTTGAGAAAAACAGTGTGGTCAGAATGTCACAACAGCTGATCAGGAACAGGGGGCAGTTCCTGCATTAACAATTACTACGTTTACATGATGTTTTTTAAATTTTGAATGATTTATTCATTTGGAATTAAAGATATTTCTCTTGTGTTTACATGGACATGTTAATTACAAATAAAGTTTTCCCTGGGAAATGGGTGTATTCTGCTCTAATTAATTGGGCTTTAACAGCTGGAAGTGCAGAAGGTTCTGATTGGACAAAACAGTCTGGATGTCTACTGGAAGAAAACGATCACGTCCACTTCCTATTTTGCATTTGTTTCAATATGAACATGGAAGGACAGATACTACATAATAATATTAATGGATTACATTTATATGCTGCTTTTTTATGTACACACATATTCAAAATGCACAGTGGATGCATTATTCATTCACTCTTACATTCTCCCTCTGGTGGTGGTAAACTACATATGTATCTACAGTTGTCCTGGGACAGACAGACATTTTGCACCTATAGTGCTTCCGACCACTACGCAACATTCATACGAATCCATACATCAGCACTGGAGGCAAAGAGGGTGAAGTGTTTTGCCCAAGGACACATCAGCACATGACTAGGACAGAACAGGATTCAAACCACCAACCCTTTGGTTACTGGGCGACCCACTCTACCAACTGAACCGTGGCATGGCTTTTTGCATTTATTTTTGTGATAATTACAAAGCAGCAGCTCGACTGAATCAACCATAGGAATCAACAAACTAATGCGGACAACATGAAATATGTGCATCGTCACAATGAAAGCAGGAGCATGTGCAGAAAGACAGGAATAATATTAATTAAAGAGGAATTAACTGTTTATCAAATTCAGAATTAAGATCGGAATAAACAAGTGACTTTATTCAGAATTCTATATTATCATGTTCAACTGGAATGAGGTGTTTACGCAGTCATTTTAAAGTGGAATTAACTTTTATTGTGAATTAAACAGGAATAAAAAATCCCATGTAAACAACTAGCTACTGAAAATAACATTTGAGAGCAACTCTTTTAACAAAGCTGAGTTTGTTTGACATGAAATATCAACAGTTTCTCAGGAATAGTTTGTTCCATCTTTTCATCTTTGCTACCTAAAGTTATTCCTCAACAATTATGGTCTCCTGTGTTTTGGACCATCAAGTGTTGCACTGAGTTGAAGCTGTTAAATTATAAAACATTTAAGCTGTTCAACCTGGCAGTGAAGAACATTTGAATAATCATAGCTATTTAAATTAGATTAGTCCCCCTTTCTCCCTTTTGAAAATAGCTCCCTAAAGCCACTGGATGTAATTGCCTTTATTGATGTGTCATTGCCTTGGCAAAATAATTGGAACCAGGCTGAGATGGGTGAACTCAAAGTATATCCATTCAGATCGACGTCATTTCAGCAGGACCTGTACTTCAAGGTAGAAAATTATGTGTGTCTTAACCGTTAGTTTTCAATTAAGTAGATGAATAGAAGGAATTTAGGAAGAATAAAATAAAAAAAAAAAAAACATGAAAATGAGGAAGAAAAAGAGGTAAGGTTTTTAGACAAAGATTTATGAAAAACAAGGGACATGAAATTATTTAATCATAGCCAATGTTTCATTTCATTTCATTTCTTTGGATCTCCATTAGCTTTGTATTAGATTCTTCCTGGAGTCCATACCCAACACTATTGTCTTTACATTGCAGAACCAATTACAAAAACACCCACACGCTTAATAAAACATACAAACACAAACAACAGATTAAAACCTTTCATCACAATTACAAAACAAAAAACACATACATGTAATACAGGACCCAATACAACAAATCGTACCATCGTTTTAGCATTATTTATGTCAGATATATATATATATATATTCACAGTTATATATCATGTTAATCAATTAAAAGTTACCAGACACCAAGCATTCTTTTGCAATTTAATACTTTTTTCAATAAATCTTTAAGTCTATATTATTTTCTTGAATGATTGTTTTCATTGTAGGTCGATTTTCTCTCTCTTCTGTAGCATGCCTTCACTGTAAACCCAAATAAGTTAGCAGAACTTAAAAAAATTAAGGTAATTGTTTACCTCAATTATTTTAAGTTGATGAAACTGAAAAAAATATGAGTTTCCAGAACTTAAAATTTAGATACTTATTAAGGTATATTCACATTAAAACATTACTTATTAACTTAGTATTCTAAGGTTCTGTCAGTCCTACTGGGATTCAGGGTTCAGTGTCTTTGTCCAAGGACACTTGGACATGTAGACAGACAGAGCCAGGACGTGAACCTCTGACCCTTCAGTCATTGGACGACCTGCTCTACCAACTGAACCACAGCCCCTGAATAAAATTACTGTGTTTTGTGATTGTAATTTTTTTGGTGTAATAGATATTGGTGGTTATTTGGAGTGTTTTGAAATTATCACTACATCAGTTAAGTTTAGTTTTTAGTCCAAACAATAGAAATAACAGTACAATATCATTCTCAGCATTTAATGACTTAATTCCACTAAGTTTGACCTCATCTATGTTGTTAAGTTACGTGCACTTAATAAAAAAAATATTAGTTGGAAGTACTTAAAAAGAAGCACATTTTACAGCAAATTAATAGATTTGAGTTAGTAGTACTATTTGTGAAACTTTGAGTATTTACAACTGAATATATTTATTTATTCTGAACATTCAGGTTTACACTGTTGTGTTCTATAGATGTTCAGTGGAACTGAAGGACAGATGTTTATGTAATACCCTTGGCAGTTTAGTCATTGATGTTTTCCTGAGAAAAACAACTAATACCTTTAACCAAGGAAGACAGTTATGCATTTTATCAATATTTGCTTTGTATGGACACGGCAGTAAACACCGTGCTGCCTTGAAATTGCAATTACTTTATATATGGTGTGGTGGGAAATAAGTAAGTACATACTAAGTAAAATGTAGTTAAATACAAAAACCTTAAAGTCCTCTACATAAAACGAATGCAATAAATCAGCATAAAAATGTCATAACATAAATAAAAGTAGTACAAAACCAAACCTCTGAGCAATAATCTTTAAAAAAAATAGTTCTTAAGGTAATTCACAATGTCCAAGGCCTTAGTTATAAAGAATCTCTCTGATTCTAGAAATGAGTAGATATAGATTTCCCGTGCATTATATTGTTCATTTTGACAGTTTTACATATTTTTTTTTTAGGTAAAATATTATACTCTATATGAAGAGACAATACAGACCATATGTATTGACAAGAAAACATAAATGTGTTATTGTGAATATACAGATGTCTTTTTTCCACACGGTTCACATCCCCACACATTTCTGTTTGTGTGTGCGATTGTCCATCTGTCTGAACCGCCCACATGCCCCTCTGGACTAGTGGGTCAGAAATGATTGGCCTCAGAGCTAGCCAAATGGTCTCACAGGATAAAGAGACACTTTTCAAACACAGAGTATAACAGAAGTAGATGATGAATCACAAAAAAGATGTATCGTCTTCGGATACTTGTGATGCTGATTGCCAGTAATGGGCGGATTTACATTCACTCCGGGGTTTTTTCTGAACGGGGTAATAAGGGCGCTGTGGCTTCATGTGTCCTCTTGCCAATTTACTGACTGAACCTAGGTCTGCTCACAGGTACTGTGGCCCGGACCTGAGTAAAAATGGGTGTAACGAGTCGCATCCTCAGGTATGAAGTGGAGTACACTGTGAAACACATCACATCACCAAAAACATCATTATTACTTGAAAAACATTGTAAACATAGTAAATACATAGTTAGATAGTGCAAAAATGACCTGAATCATAATATCCCATTTTGCTTACATTTTTCAAATGCCATGTGGTGTGCCCTCACACTAAATTTTTTCGGGAAAAAAACAAAACCCTGCACTCCAAATGTTTTTTTTATTATTATTATTATTATTATTATTATTATTATTATTATTATTATTATTATTATTATTATTATTATTATTATTATTATTATTAATAATAATAATAATAATAATAATAATAATAATAATAATAATAACAGTCCACCCCCCACAGAGGATGCCCCAGGAGACATCGGAAGTGGCGTAAGAGGAAGTAGAAGTGTGGCTGTCGCAGTGGATTTACAGCTAATATAAGAGCTAACCCGTTACGACCGCCGCTTTGTAAAATGTGACTGTTTGCATCTGTTAGTAATATGCAGAGGTTGTAGATATTTATGCTTGACGCAGAAAAAAAGACATATACTTCTGCACTTCGTAAGACACTTTCTTTAAATAAATCAGAGGCAGATACTATTTATTGCATTTACCTTATTGTAATGTTTGTTGTATAGAATTGTATAGATTCCTGGTACAGTCATATAAGCAGACGTCAATGTTATGGCTATGAATGTAGCCAGTAGTCTATTTACATGTGGATGTGAATTATTATCTCAAAATGAATCAAAAAATAAATGAAAATTGAAGAAAAGTTTACTTTTTCAACAAAATCAGTCATTTGGTGAACAGAAACCCTGTGTGTCGCTGATCAAACTCCATTGGTTTTACTGGTGAATCAATATTATACAAGATGACAGAGTTTCCATGGTAACTATGGAGCCTCTGAACATTCAAATGTGTCATGTCTATCTATCTATCTATCTATCTATCTATCTATCTATCTATCTATCTATCTATCTATCTATCTATCTATCTATCTATCTATCTATCTATCTATCTATCTATCTATCTATCTATCTATCTATCTATCTATCTATCTATCTATCTATCTATCTATCTATCTGTCTATCTGTCTGTCTGTCTGTCTGTCTGTCTATCTATCTGTCTGTCTGTCTGTCTGTCTGTCTGTCTGTACAGACAGACATGTACTTGTACATGTACTTGTATGTACTTTTTGTATTTGTACATTAGTAATATGTTGGCATTTGTTCACACTGAGACTCACTAGTTCCTAAAAGGGCATCACACTGGTGGTGAATGAACTGATCAAGGCCCCTGTTTCCAAGCGTCTGTCATTTTAATGGCAGATACTGGCAATGACTGATCCTTAATAGTGTGTGTATAGATACTGTATTTTTAGCTGTGTGTTTATGTGCCTGTATGAGTTCATTCTTAGGCTGTGTGGATGATCACTGTCCCACTGGCCACTGATGAGACTCTTTGTTTCAACTCAAGGGTATCAACACCATAGAAATAATAACAGCCCAAATGACTTCCCTCATACATATGAGGGTTCAGCTCTTCTAGTCCTGGCTGCAGGCAATTTCGTGTTTTATTTACCAACTCCTCTGCTACAAAACAAACAAAAATGAAGAAAAAAACTCTCGCGGCTAATTTACAGAGATAGGGGTAAGAACGATATTAGAAAAAAGTGACATTGCGATTGCGAAAAAAATTAATCCTCCGATATATATATATATATATATATATATATATATATATATATACATTGCAATATGAAACAAATGTTCAGGAGTATATAACGACTTCAGTTTACATCAAGCCGACTTATCCGTCAATAGATTCAAAGTCGAGTCGACGGATCATGATGACGTCACCACATTGTCAGCGGAGGAACAATACAGACGTACTGCTAAAAAAAAAAGTAGTTTTTAAAAAGTCCAGCAATGAGCAACTTCTATTAAAGTTCACCGCATCGTAATAATGTCCACTGACAAGACACAAGCATCAGCATTTTAACCCTAACAAAACAAAGGCTGATGTTAGCAAATACTTTTTCTGTTAAATTTAACTGGACAACATCAGTAGGGTGAACATATGTCCACATTTGGTCTGGACCCACGGCTCTAAAACTGGACTGTTTGTCACGCATCCTCACATTTTATATTAAGTGCAAATACTTTAAGTCAGCGGCCACAAAGACGCACACCACACTGTCCACATCATGTTTTGGGGAACAAAGAGCATGTTGTCTTAATGTGCATTCTCTGCACTGCTTATCACTCACGTTAGCTAGTGGATGCCTCTTCATGCCTCTTCAGATGCCTTGCTGTTTTTTTTTTCATCTAAGGTGAAGTATTTCCAAACATGTGATGTGTGTCTGTCACTCTCTTTTGTTTTGTCAGCCCACCACAACTTTCTTACCTGCAGCAGCCATGTCTGGTTTAGCTCTGGTCTGTGTTTACACGCAGAGAGAGAAAGAGAAAGAATAACATGTGACTTGTCATCTCCTCTAAATTTAAGTCTATGGGAGTCGACATATCCACTAGTCAACATATCTGTTAATGCCCTAGTGTGGTGTCAATGCAAACGGTCAAACAGATTAGTGGTTGAAAGAACATACAATACATTTCACTGTCATCCTTTATGGTTTAAAACAAAAAAATAAATGCAGAAAAATAAGAAATAAATGAATAAAATAAATCTAATAAATAAATATAGAAATATATAAATTGCAGGACCTGCAATGTGACTGTGGTACAACACATAGTTTGCAATGTTGATGCTCAAACAATATATTTTGCAGTTCTAGTCAGAATCATAATGTGGCAGTGCTGGCCGGGCATGCTTTTACTTAAAGTGCTGTGAAATATCTGAAGATTGTTTTACATGGCATTATAAGACAGGTACCTTTTCAGACAGCCCACAGACGCTTAAAACAGACGCCAGAGCTAATCCATTGAACTCCCATGTGTTTTCTACTTGAATCAATTTCCTGTACAATACAATAAAATGCAGCTTGAGTGAATTCCACATGATAAACACTGTGTTTTTCACTTTTTCTCACTTATTCCTTCCTGTAAATAAGGTACTTGTGCTTTGAATGGGTTAAAAGAGAATGAAAGGATCGTGTTAAGCCACGTTATGTAGCTGGTCCTTTTTGATGGAGCCACATATAAAAGGTTGGACCCAGGGTGTAAAATCAAGCCACAAAATGAGCAGTACTGGGCAGTGGAAAGAATGGCATGATGATTGTTTCTCTACTGTAGTGCTGTAATAATTCAAACTGTGGGCGTTTATAATGTTGCTATTGTGTTTATTCTCCTTTAACCAAAGGTGTAATCAACTTGTGTTTCTGCAATACTGAGGTGTTAAATTTGGCATTGGCCATTTCCACAATAACGAAAAGGTGTCAAGGTGTAAATGTAACATTTACTGAAAATTAAATAATTGGAAATATTTAAGAACATTGAGCCATTGAAATGTCCCTCGTTTGCTACTTTCAAAAGTCATACTAAAGCTAAACTAATGTCTACATGTCATTTTAAGTAATGGTAATTTCTTTTTTGTATTTGTGTTTTTATTGTATTGTTTTATTCACTTTATTTAATTGTTTTGTTCATTTGAAGTGTTAAGTTGATAAAGGGAGGTTTCTGTATAAGCATATTAAGCTTTTGGCCTCCCTTACACTGTTGTATTTTATTTTGTATTTATACTTGCTTACTGTATGTATTTGTTTTCTTTTAAGATGAAAAATGAGCTAAAACTAACCGAGTGTAGTTCCCAAAACAGTCTTGTCCATGATAGCAATGGTATGAAGATGATGTGATTCTAACAACTCAATCCTAAAAATTTCATTAAAATCCGTCCATAAGTTTTTAAGTAATGGAGTTGTCTTCTTCTCTTCTCTGGACTGGTTTGCGCTCTCAGAGTGCTTTTTTAGTTTCCTTCTGATATTTCTAGCGACACATAGAAGTTTGTTTACTTTTTCAACCCAATGATATTGTATATACCCAATCTGTGCTTTTGCTGCTTTTGTTAGATTGACTTTGATTGTGGTGTTGTGTTTATTTGCAATTCAAAAAGTGGGAAAAACAAGTATTCAGTGCACCTTTGTGTTTATTCTGGTACGAGTCAATAAGAAAGAGAGTGGACACGGCTCTCAAAAACCAGCCTATCTGCTCTAAAGCTGGATGAATGACACCTAATGCTAAATGCTAGCAGTAGGCATCGCTAATGCTAAATGACTGCATTTGAGATTGTTAGCACCAGTGGCATTGATCGTAAAATCTGACACAGATACTTATTCCTTCACCTTCTCCTTGATTGGACTAGGAGATTATAACTCCTCCTTATCTCCTCCTCATCAGTTACAAAAGTATCTGCCAGTTAATCAGACATGTCCAGAGCATATCCAGCAGCTAATACCGTCTGGCTGCTGCTTCAGTGTTTATGAGAACCTCTGTCTGTGTGAGAGAGGAGATAGCGTTCAGTTTATGTGTGATATCGGGCACATATTTCTTAGATATGGTAGAGGTTAAAGCGTGTTTGAAGCACCTCTTCCTTTCATGTACTTACTGCCTTCCAGGGCTTTCACTTCTCACAGTTCATAGTCAGGGCTTCACGGTCATGCACTGCTTCTCCTCACGTTCATCCATGGAGAAACTGCACAGTGCGCCAATGGATGGAGAAAACACAGCTCTGTTTTCATTAACACTGTGTGTGTGTTATCTATGGCAAAGAACTCCGGAGATAAGCCTTCACAAGCTTCTTCATTTTCTACATACTTGACAGCTGTAAACACACCATAGAACTATTAATGAACTAGTACTAAGAAAACAGAAAAACAAATTATGGAAGACTTCGAACAGTATCCTTCATAACTTTTCAACATTGAATGAAGTCTTTCAAACTTTTCATGCAGTGACTGTCCTGGGGCCTCAAGTACAAAGGGTTTGTACGCCCAAAAACGTAGCATATGCCCTTTTCCGTGTTTACATTCAGATGTACAAAGAGTAAAATGACTGGAAATGTACAGTCAAGGATGCCAACTCCACAGGTGGCCTACGCATACGTGATCTGGAACTTTTGGTGTAGCCGAAGGTTCCAATGGACTATCAACATGTAATACTGGGAAACTGTATAAATAATGTGAAAAAGTTAATTCCTCAGGGTGATGCGCACATCAGAGACACGCAAATTAACAATTAACACACCGACACATCATCTTCTGGGTGCGGACAGAGCCATGGATGGTAGACCGAAGCATCAGCTGTCTATAAACTACTATAAGACTTAATATCAAAGCATTTAGAAGAAGTAGAATCTTTATTTGCCAGTAGGTTTCACACATGTTAACATGCACTGTACACTTTAACCCATCACTAGAGACTAGGAGCAGTGGGCTGCCATATCAGGCGCCAGATGGACGGGGTGTCCAGCAACTCTTTGCCAGAGCTGGGACACAAACCGCCAACCCTTCAGTCAATGGACGACCTGCTCTACTAACTGAGCTACAGCCGCCCACAGCCATCCCCAAAAACTGCAATAAATCATCACCAATATCATGGATTTGATTTTTGGAGGTGACCGTGGCCATGATTTCAGATGTATTCGTACTCGTCGTCTCCCGCTTCATCCGGGTCCGTGTCGCCGGCGCAGCAGCACCCTCCAGGGGAATCCCGAGGTGTTCCCAGGCCAGCCGAGGCATATGATCCCTCCGTTGTGTCCTGGGTCGACCCCGAGGTCGAGGTCATTTCAGATGTCCATGTATTATTTGGTGATGACTGATTTGAAACTTTAAGCTACATTATTTATTTTTTATTTTTTTTACATTAAGGTCCCACTTTGAATCTTCCTCCACTTGTTTTGACCTCTGCTTTGTTGGTAGCCAACAGTCTTCAGCTTCATTATCTGTCTTAATATCAACATCTGATCTTGTAGAGATGCGGAGAGGGAGGAGCCTGGTTCTCCACCCTCTGCAGTCAATTGGGATGTAAAAAAGAAATGTGCTTGGATTTAGGCGTACATCCAGTTTTGTTCAGCTGGAATTTTTGTATGTGTACAGACTTTTCCAGATATGAGCGTATTCCAGGGTTCAGTATAAAATGCACGTACATTTTTGGACATGAGGCCCCTGGTGTTTTATGACATCAAAGTGTACAAGGGTTGAACAATTGCATTCAGCTATTTGGACAATGAAAGGTATTTGGTCTTGAATCATTTTTACATGGTCATAAGTATAGTATTTATTTTTTAGTCTCTTTATTAAAATAACACAAAAAATATGATAGAATATTGTGCATAGTATATTGAAAATTTGCAACAATACAAATTACAAGGTTCCTCTTTAGTGTAAGCTGCAATGATATAAAAAGTAGTAGAAACAATAAGAAACATGTTGCTGAATATAACCTAGATGATTAGTTCAATAAATCTCATAACATTTCTACAGAAGAGTTTAAGACTTGTTGACACACCAAACACAAGATTAATTAATCAGTTTTTTGTTTTTTTTTTTTTTTTAAATTGTATATTTAGCGCTGCTCTGTCCATACACAGACGTAACAATGTGTCCCTAGTGTTGAATACGTAACCATTTGCATACACCTTAGTTGTGGAAATTTACATAAAATAAAAGAACTTTAGAGTCAGAGCTGTCTTTTTGAACTGAATTGATTGTGCAGCAAGAAGAAGAGCATATATATATATATATATATATATATATATATATATATATATATATATACTCACACACACACACTGGGACTGGGATATTTACTGGGACATCGTCTTCTACTCCTGCCTAGAGACAAGCTACAATGATCAGTCACACAGTCAAATCCATTCCCCATTACACTTTGTATTATAGCAAAAAAAACCAAAAAAAACCATGACTATGCACCTCATACAGGGTGTACCCCGCCTTCACCCATTGTAGCTAGATTCGGCCCCCAGTGACCCCAGTGAGGACAGAGCAGGTTCAGATGACGAGACGAGATGACTATGTCCCACACTGAAAACTGGCACTACAGTTTTCAGTTGTACAATGTCTTCTTTACCAGACTGCTAAAGAACTGCACAGTCAAACTTAACATGGCTTTTCACAGTGGTGTGTATTGAAAGCATGTTAAACTACATTAGTCTTATTCGAAACTGTATATTGTATCCCATATTTTTTGTACCATCCCTCTATAGAAAGATTCTGTGACAACTTGCTTTTATGTTTTCAACTGATAAACAGTGTTCCTTAAAAGTTGGTCCCCTGTCATGTTGTCAAGGTAACACAATGAAATTCTTAGCATCGCAGATCGACTCTACCTCTGTGTTTTGGAGTGTCCCACAAATCCCACCATCATTATATTAGATATCTTTTCCTCCTGTAACCTCAAGGTTCTCCTCACTTCTTTTCTATTACTGCTATCCTCTCAATTCCCTATTTTGGGAAATGAGTGGCACTCAGGGAGGAGAGGTAATGACATGTTTCAGGTTACAGCCTCTGTCTCTTCTCTACAGGAGGAGGAGGAGGGGGGGGGGGACTACAGTAGATGTACGTCTATGTCTGTGCATGTATGTGTGTGAGCCAGAGTCCCAGTAGGGATACTCTTCTCCTCATTGCATCTTCTTGTCAACCTGCCTTCGATTTTTAGAGTGATATGAGAAGGATGGAGAGAGGCAAAATGGAATGGACTGCCAGGAGAAATCACATATCCATTCAGGAGCACTGAGGACTAAGTATTATGGAAGTGCTCATGTTCTTGTGTGTTTGTGTGAGAATACAAGAGTATGAGTATATGGTATAAGCAAGATGAAAAGGCAGACTGAACAGATAAAAGTGAGCTTTTGATTGGATGTGTCGGAGTGATGAAAGGGTATGGAGGAGAGATTGAAGTGCAGAGAAAAATGTAGATCAATAAAAAAAAAAAAAAAATGAAAGACATATAAAGTTGACGAGACTAAACATAAAAAAGTGACCAAGCCTCTGTTTTACAGTGCTCTCTGGATCACACACATACACATCCAGCCACACACATGCGTTGCTTTAACCAGATTACCGTATATTGTCCACCTCATGTTCCATAAGACGACAGCCAGCAGTACAACAGCCAAGCCACCCTAAAAGGATTACAAAGCAGATACTTTTCTTTCCTCAATGTGTTTTCATCTCCATGTTTCACAGTTGGCCTTAGGCACCACACCAAATGACCAGAACCAAATACTGCAGGGATCAAAGAGGCTGGAGAACATGTCCTGTGCCCACTGCATGTTCCACAAAACACATAGAAAAAGGTTGTTTTTTTTTTAAATGCAGTAGCTGAAATCACAAAGAAAAGGCACAATGATTCCTTTCTACTACAGCTCGCTGCTAAAAAGACTGGATTTACAGGTAAATGACCTGATGCCATTTCACACTTTTGTAGAAAAAGTAAATACATTTAATAAAAAAAGAAGACACGCTTCAAGTGTTGAGAAATCAGAGCTGAGTAGAAGAGTCACGTCTGACAGAATCTGGACTGTGATTGGTAATTACAGCTGTCAGTCACATTTTTAAGCCTCCTGCCTGTCTAAAAACACCTGTGTTCAGGGGAGAGATGTTTTTTACATCTCAGACAGAAGTCAGTTGAGAGAATCTATAGAAGTGGGTAGAATTCCTGTTTTCTCTCAAACCACTTGAATGACAAATATGCTTGAAAACCCATCGACTTCTGCATCTTTAAGGAGCTACATAGGAAAGTGTTTTGACCAATACTGTACTATATTTAGTATTTTTAACCTTTTTAATTCCATTTCAGTTGTAACACTATACACTATATTATTCAAAAAAAAGACTGGATACCAAGTGACAAAACATCTGCACTGCCCTCCACTTCCAATGGCTGTCATGATAAAACAAATAAAAAAATAAACCATATATATATATATATATATATATATATATATATATATATATATATATATATATATATATATATAATTAATCATCATTAAACATGTTTAGCTTTAACCCTTTGATCCATACAGTTATTCTACAGTTGTTCCCTTGTATATTCATGGGTTTTATTGTTTTAGTTCCACATTAGTCAGTTCATATCATTACTGTAACTTGTTCTTAACACATGATTTGCACTAACCTGTTTACATTTAAATCAATTACTTGTTGTTATTAGACTGTAGTTAACAGTCTTCTTAAAGAAAATGTTTTACTTCGTCGTGTTCAGATTTATTTCATTGCATTTTAAATACACATTTCTTTGATTCATAGCTTAAAGACATGTTTTCCAGCTGTGTTGACATTTTTGTAACTCCATAAAAAATAGGTTCATTAAAAAGATTTCAATCACACTGCTTTTTTTTTTTCAGGTCCAAAGAGGAATAAAAACACTTAAAAATTTGGACTAAGGTTTGAGGTATGCATCAAAGGGTTAAACAAAAATGTAAATACTGTGATCCTGATGGCTTCACAGTTTTATCTTTATCATGTATTTTGAATACTAGGTTCTCTATATAGTCACTGTTTTACTGTCTTACCACATTATATAGGTCTATGACAGTGTACATGGCCCAAACGTGTGTGAGAAATGGGAGAGGGGTGGATGTCATATCTGAAAATACACGTACAATAATGGATAATAATGGCTCTCAAATGACTCACACAGGAAACATTTGTGACTGTGAAGCCATTTGTTGGAGAGAGGTCATGATAGTAGGGGTAATGGCACCAAAAAGTGCTTTTTCGCTTCTATACCTCCACTCTTGTTTATTTCGATGGATGCTTTTAGTATTTTTGCCATGCACTTTAATGCATAACTCTTTTCCATCTTTCTCCCTCTCTTTGTTTTTCCTCACTCTTCCCCAGGGGCAGCAGAGTGACTGTGCAGTCAGCCTTTTCCCTATCTCTGTAGGTTAATAAGTCCCCATCTGAAAGTAGAGCACACAGAAACACCGCAGCACAGTCACTTATGGCACCAAGGCAAACTCAGACTTTCACATCATGCTTTTGCATTCTCTCCTCCATCTCCAGTTCCTTGTGTTTTCCTATTGTGGACTTCAGACGGGGAGTTTGCGCTATAGCCAAAGGTGGATGGAAAACAAGCTTGTGATAAAAGCCTGACCTTTGTCTGGGCTCTATCATTTTGCTGCAGGGACAGTATGAGGGGTAGAAGGGAGAAAAATGTCAAAACAAAAATGTCATTGTTTGCTCAGGTGCAAATACAGCTGGACCTTGATACGTGTGGTATTTGCCTCTTCTATGTAATGTTTCCCCATAAATATGGTACTGGAATATAACTGCCTTTTTTTTTTCTTTTTTTTTTTTTGGCGTGTGTGAACTTGCTTGCGTGTTTGTTTGTATTGTTTATTGTGGCCGGAGCTCGTGCTGGGTGGTTTCATGGGGTGGTGCCTGCATTCGCAGCTTTTGATTTGTTAGAACTAGAGGCTGTGGGGTCCTGCTGCACAGTGTTCTACACTCCAGCCAGACACTGAACCTCCCCCACTGCCCTCCCTTTACCTAACACACACACACACACACCAGGCACCGGGCTTTGGAATCATGGCCAGAATGCTACGGGCTATGAAAGCATTTGTGTGCACTCCCACACATATA
Source organism: Siphamia tubifer (assembly GCA_020466265.1). Lineage (NCBI taxonomy): Eukaryota > Metazoa > Chordata > Actinopteri > Kurtiformes > Apogonidae > Siphamia > Siphamia tubifer. The sequence continues at coordinate 19,079,668 of CM035795.1, read as the reverse complement.
TATACCCACTCTTTCTTACACACAGACACACACAGGTTAATATAGGCTCTGCACACCCACACATTTACTGATACACACACACCTAGGGCTGTTCAGGGCAGCCTCCGAGTCGTTAGGTTATTCCACTCTCAACAAAACGAAAAAAGCACTGTGTGATCCTGTTTTAATCTCACCCTGCCCGAGGCTATAAACAGCTCATAATCTCAAGAAAGTAAAAAAAAAAAAAAAAAAAAAAAAGAGCAACAGGTGCATTAATTTCAGGCCTGGTCATGATTTTCAATAACATCCCATAGGACGTATCATGTCCTCCAAACACTGTCCTGACATGAGAGGACAGAAGAAGTAGCTCAGTATAACAGAGGTCAAAGTGTCGATATCTGAGAGGCATGTGGAAGGGTAGCTTCAGCGTGACCCAAGTGTTTTGGCAGCAACATGGTTTCCTTTGCTGTGTACCGAATAATGACCTCAGTTCACCCTTAACTCACAAAAAATCCTTCTCACATTTCTTCGCTGAGCTAGGCAGCTGTTATAATTGAATGTTTGCTTTGGTTTCTTTATCTCCAATATTGGTGTGATGGTAAAATAGCCAGGTTTTACTCCTCATCTGCTTGTATCAAAAAAACCAAAGAGCAGTAATAATGTATTTTAGTAGAAGTGGTTTTGCCTTGTAATTTTAGTGAGGCTACTGGAGATGATGTTTTAATTTTATTTCCTTATTTCCTGATTCATACATGACTGAAAGTACATCCTCTCTATCTTTTATTTACTCTATACGTATGCGTGAATGTCTGTATTTTTCTGGGGAAATTGAATATAACAGCTTTTCAACATGACCTACTGATATTCTGTTCCTGAATAGTTTTGTTAGTTGAAAATTGGTTGTTTCATGATAGCTTTGATGTATCACACTGTGGCCCGCATTTTCATAGATATATAGATAGACAGACAGACAGATATATATATATAGATAGATAGATAGATAGATAGATAGATAGATAGATAGATAGATAGATAGATAGATAGATAGATAGATAGATAGATAGATAGATAGATAGATAGATAGATAGATAGATAGATAGATAGATAGATAGATAGATAGATAGATAGATAGATAGATAGATAGATAGATAGATAGATAGATAGATAGATTCTTTATTGAGTTTTATATCCATAGATGGATGGAAAAGGGAGCTATTGAAGGGTAAACCTTAACAGTCTCATGTGATGACTGGTGTCTTGGTTTAATCAAATGCTTTGCGATGAAGCACTGCCAGTTCACAACCAACATCCACAGGATTTTCTCATTTAAATTGGTGATTGAAATGAATCAATTCACAACAGACAAACAAACCGAAAGAATTGAGTTAGTTAAAAGAATTGGATTTCCCATCACGATTGTGATGAATCTAAATCTATGATAGGATTTGAGGACTTTGTATGTCTAAATGAGGAATCTACTAAGAGGCTTTTATTTTTAATAAAGTCCTTTCCCAGCAGATGGTTCCTGTCAGCTTGCTCTGTGAAGCACGAAGACATCTCACTGAGTGCAAAAAAGATTAAAGTTTGCAAAGATCTCCAAGGTTCAGAGAAGACATGGATCACTGCAACAGCAGGATAGTTGAGAAGGAAAAAAAAAAAAAACACAGCTGAACACATCTCTCGATGTTGCTGAAGCAGACATGTTTCTTAATAATTTGCAGTGACCCATTGATGGACATCCCTGAGCCTCTACGAGCTGACATGAGCTCCCAGCTCACCATGTAGCTGTAATTGCCTGTTGGCCGCTGTAGTGGTGAGCCGTCGCAGCTATGTTTACCTTTCATTATGCTGATGCGTTCATCACAGCCCCTTTTGTTGACCTTATCAATCAGACTTTAATTTCCTACAGATTTCTTTTTAATTACAACTGTTTCTCTTCCTCCCTTGTCCCCGATGGGCTTGTTCAGATTGCACCACTCGTCTGTTAAGAAGTAGCGCCCACCAGCACTGTTACGGTGGCACACCTTTGCTTGGTCAGAGATTAATCAACTATTATAGCACCTCTGCCAATACTCAGAGCCTCAAGTCAGAATCACAACTCTCTGCTTAATTGAGAATGAAATGGTAGAAGGCGATAGTAGCGCTGTCCAGCAGCCAGTAGTAAAGGGCAGCTCGTTCACCTTTCAGCTGTCACATGACCTGATTATATTAGCCTGTAGTGGTTTGATAACTATATCCCTGTACCCCTGTAATTAAAATGATAGGAAGAACAAAATGATTCAGTGGCCTTCTAACTGCATTCATTTCTGAAAAGAAAAAAATTATTCCGATCCACGAGTTCAAAGTCATTTTCCTCCACAACATGTGCACTGAAAAAAATAATCGGAGACTTTATATAATGAGAAACACATATGGCTCCTGCTCTTTGAAATGTATAAACAGCATCTTCTCTGTTTGGTTAACCAGTGTGACACAGTGGCGAAAGGTTATAGTGTTTGAATTCCAGCTCGGGTACAAATAAGTAAGCGTAACATCTCGTACAAACGATTCCCTCTGCTTGTTAACAGATAAAAGAGAGAATGGTGCGTTTGATATTTGTTCTGTCCTTAAGATGTAAAGAACCTTTACATCTCTGCTAGTTGTGCTTTGCCAGACAGCTACAGGTTTCACCAGGACCTGGAAAATCAGCCCCCCCCTCCATTCACAAACAGAGGTTATCAAATGTTATTTACTGAGTGGTTTTAGTAGCCAATAAAGGTGTTTACTTTTAAAAATTGGGGTCACTTGGAGTGCAACCCTGGCATTTTATCTCAGGTGAGTATATGTGGGTGTGTTTCCTTTCTTTTAAGTACACATTCTATTAAAGTCTGTCTGAAACCTGAAAGCTGAGCAGTAGATGAGCACCACCGGATTGAATCAAAATGTCAAAAGGACAAATCTTTTTATTGGTGTGTGTCAATAGCACACAAACGCTTGAATAGTAAGAGCAAAAAGAACAAGTCCGAGGAGTCATTCTGTTTGAATGCCCTGAGCTACCTGCGGAATGAAATGATGCAAACACATTTGGCTCTGCTAGTGTCATGTTGTCATCATATCGATTAGAGGATTAACTGTGTTTAGTTTTGATTCAAGTCGCCGAGGAGGAGAGCTAATCACTTAGTGTCAAGGCATTAGCGCTTGCAGCCCAGGGTTCGATCGTGGTAAGCGGTTGCAATGTTTCCCCTGGGAATTTGTGGAACTGATGGCCTGACTTGTCCTTTTTTTTTCACTCATTCCCCATCCCCCACTCCCTTTCACTTCCTTCCTTCATCAACTGCTGATAGCCTACGTTATTGGCAAGAAGAAAGTCATATCCGTCCATTTGGTGATTAGGACTTAAGGGCCATTTCTCGTGTTGTCGATATATGAACCGTGTTCTGTTAAAACAGTGTCAGCACCGTATGTCTGAACGGTTCTGCAGCTGTGGGTGATACAAACATGATGACAAAACAGTGGTGATTACCAGAGGTGGACACTTCTTTGATACCCTCATGAATTCTAATGAGTATCCCACTCACAGAGAGTGTTATAGAATTCATATGTCATTAATGTCCTACGGTACTGTGGTGAAGCTATGTCGACTGGTGGTAAAATGGACGTGATATTTGCTACATGATGTTTTTTTAATTCTGAATTATTTGCAATTGAAGCTATTTGTTTCATGTTTACATCGACATGTTAATTCCAAATAAAGGTTTACATGGCAAACGGGTGTTTTCCACTCTAGTTAATTGGTCTTTCATAGTTGGAGGTACACAGGGTTCTGATTGACCGCTTAACGTCTGGATGTCTACTGGAGCAAAACTATCATGTCCACTTCCTGTTTCGCATTCATTTCAACTAAGAACATGTTAGACCAGATACTACATGTGATTTTTGCATTTATTTTTGTGATAATTACGAAGCAGCAGCTCGACTGAATCAACCATAAGAAATAAATAAAATTTACGATTTACATGGCAGAGGAATGATAAAATTCAGAATTAAGATTGGAATAAACCAATGATTTTATTCAGAATTAAGTTTTAATTCAGACTGGAATCATGTGTTTACATGGTAATTTTAAAGCGGAGTTAACCTTTGTGTTTTAGATGTTGACCTTCACTGTGACCTTGACCTTTGACCTTTATAGCTCAAAATGTAATGGATTCTTCCTTCATCCATTATCAATCATCTCTGAAAGTTTCATCGAAATCTGTCCATAAATTTTTGAGTTATCATTCTGACAAAGAATCAGATAAACGAAGCATTATGGCTAAAATACCCTTCTTTTTCTTTTCAGTGTAAGTAAAGTTATGATTTCTTTGGACAATATCAGATTTCTTTGAACATGACAGTGAAGAAGATAAAAAAAAAATATTTTTTTTTTTAAATAATATAAAAACTAAACTAAAAATAAGCATTTAAGGGAGGAAAAAGGAAAAGTAATAAAAACTAGAAAATCTGCTTTAAAAACTAATTAAAAGTAACTGAATCAGAGACCGAAAAAGTCAAAACTAAATAAAACTAAACTACACTGCCTGCCCCCAAAAAGTCACACATGCAATATTTCACTTCCATCACCTTTGGTTTTGATGACAGGAGACTTACACTGGATTTAACTCAGCAAATAGTTCAGAACCTTCTATGGTTAAGTACTGTAGTGGTTAATAATGTTCAGCTGGAATAAGGTATTTAACTTTAACTGATGCAGTCAGGGTTCTCTCACCTCTAATGTCTAAAAGAATGGACAATACCAGGACTTAACAGGGTCATCAGGCCTTTGACAGAATACTACAGTAAGTATGAATTAGCCTCTGATACAAATTTAGGATGATGAAGAATTTATGTACGATTTGTGCGATTCTCCAAGATCAATAATAATAATAATAATAATAATAATAATAAGTCACTTTATTGTCATTTGGTAAAAGCTCTCATAGTAGTCGTGTTTACATGAACTTTTTTTTAATTTCTTTTTAAATCTAAATAAAAGTTAATTCTGCTTCTGCTTCTGATGACCATATAAACAGTGTTTATATGGTCACCTAATTCCAGTTGAAAATGATAATTCCAAAGTAAACTTAATGCTGAATAAAGTCACTGGTTTATTCCAATCTTAATTCCGAAGTAGAAAATCACTCTGAGAGTCTAAACCTCGGCCAAGGCCGACATCTCCACTTTAAATGAAGAGAGGTCCACAAAGGAGGTGTTAAATTCAAGTTTGTTTGTTTGCTTTTCTGTCTGTCTGTAGAATTACACAAAAAGTTCTTAATGGATTTTGATTACATTTTTAGGATGTGTTGGGAGTGTAAGGAACAAATGATTACATTTCTGTGATGATCCGGAAGAGATCCTGGATTCTGGATCACTTTGAAATGTATTCTCCATTTATTTTCAATTTGATCCAGAAGCCAGGATCTTGTCCGTTCCTTGTGACACTCCCAAAAAAAACCCTGAAAATTTCCTCAAAATCCGTCCATAACTTTTTCAGTTATCTTGCTAACTAACAGACAGACAAACAAGGTCCTTGGTGGATCTCTCTTCATTTGAAGGGGGGGGGGGGGGGGGTCTGCCTGCCTTGGTGGAGGTTTGCACTCTCAGACTGCTTTTCTACTTCCTGTTGTTCTGCTCTCGTCATAATGACACACACATAATTGGTGTTGATGATGCACACATTCTGCGCTGCCAGCGTCAGCCGTTCTGTCCAATCAGAACCCTCCGTACCTCCAGCTCTTAAAGCCCATTTAACTAGAGTGGAATACACCCGTTTCCCATGTAAACTATTATTCAGAATTAACATGTCCATGTAAACACAAAAGAAGTAGCTTTAATTCCAAATTATTTTATTCCAAATATATAATTTGTAATTCATAAACATCATGTAAATATAGCAGTTGTCATTCCTTAAATAACACCACACATCATAAATATAAAAAATAGACTAAAATACTATATCATTATTAATTACATAAGTGTAAATATGAACATTTAAATGACAAAAAAGCTAAAAGTTATTGCACTAATGGGGCAGCAGCAGATTCAGATGGAATAAATGTGATGAACCTTATTGTGACACTTCATAAGCATTATGTGACAAAAAAAAAATGCCGAAGTAAATGTCTCCTGTAATCAAAAACAAAGGCTTTGCAGGAAAATATTGCATATGTGATAAATTTTTAGACCAAGCAGCGTATAATAAAAAATCATCAAATATTATAACCTTGGATATCACCAGATTCACTCAGTTTTCTGCCAGTAGCATTTTTTATTTATTATTTTTACGTTAGGTGTCTCATGACAGGAGGGGACATTATATCAACTGCTCTACTACAGTGTTTTACCTGCAGAACATTGTGCTTTTGTCTTAACATATTTAGGAAATGCTGATAACACCGTGTCTGACTCACAGTAAGTAGATTCAGTGAGCAGCACTAACCATGGCATCAAGGATTTAAAGGTCAGTAGGGCTTCTAGGCTTAAAAAGGCTGAATATGACGTTGAGTAGCAGCTCCTTTAACTCTCTGTGCTCCTCATTAGCTGTCACGCATTGTGCTTCAGTAGTGTTATACCCTGTATTACACATTTATTAGGGTTATGCACTTGTCTGACGTTGAAGCAGAAGATTAGCTTCTTTCACCTGCTTTCAAATTCTCTGTTTTCTGTTTTTCTCCTTTTTTCATACAAAGACGATCATGTCCAGCTGGGTGTGGAGATGATATGGTACAAATTCTGCTTAATGTTAGATGTATCTGATGGCTGATTTGTCTGCAACTCTATCACAATATTGCACAAATCTTCGATAAAAAAAAATTAAAAAATTCCAAATTTTAATTTCTTTACTCCTTTCCCGTCTTTAACTGGAGCTTTTGTCGACGATAGAGATGAAACATAAAAATCCAATTCTCATGGAGTTTTTACACAACTGCATCAGCAAGATATTCATTCCAAAATGACATAGTTTGGCATTTAAAGTTTAAATCCAGGATCATTTTACCACTGACTGTTGTAGCAAACTCATGCATATTTATCATGTCCTAATAGACTAATGTGTTCCCATCTCTCTGCCCCTGTAAATGATCTCTCTAACTGTATCAGGGCCGTTAGCCATGCTTTCTGGGTTTTGCGCTCATAAATATGCATCATGATAGCGTTAGCGTGTTTCCCCAAGACTTGCAAGCTTCTTGCTGCTACAAAGTCTCGTCGAAAACATTATTAAAATACCTCTGCTAATATCCCCTACTTTCAACAGACTCATGATATTTTCTCACGGTTCTCTGAATATTTACAGCTTATTATTGTCTTAAAAATGTAAAAGTGGGTTTATCTCCTGAAAAAAAAAAGAGAGAGGAAAAAAGCAGAAACAGGAAAAGAGAAACAAAGATTGGAGCATCTTCATTTTTTACAGTGATACAGTGCAGTGGAATCCAATTTCAAGGCCCATGGGTTGTGAGGTGCAATGAAAACAAACAATCATATAAATATTGCATCCAATGGATGAAAAAGGAATACAGTTGCATTTGTTTTACAGCTGCAGCAAATGAATATTCTTTGTGTTGTCACATTATAGAATATGACATCTTATATTATTTTTCATCCTGGGTTGCTTGTATTGTACACTTTGTAGAGTAACCCCCCCCCGCCCCGCCATGGAGGACGATACTTCTGTGGTGATTTTTAGATTTAATAGCATCAAATCCTCAAATCTACCATTAGAGCAAGGGGGGAAAAATTATATATATATATATATATATATATATATATATATATATATATATATATATATATATATATATATATATACGTCTGTGTGTGTGTGTGTGTGTGTGTGTGTGTGCGCCAGATCACAAAGTACTTACATTTCACATCAACAAACAACCACAACAACAAGCTCAACTGAAGTGTTAGCAACTAACGTTAGCCTAGCTCACCGGGCTCATTGACAATTCAATTAATAAATAGTAAGATAAAGTGTTTAGACACATGTCAACTTATACACAAACACACCTTGTGCCTCTCCACAGGCAGCCAATACAAAACAAACAAGTATTCAGTGAATGTCTAATTTCACCCCTATCTCAAGTTTCTATGACAACCCATTCTTGGATTAGAGCCAATAATGTGATTTTGACCTTTCTGTTGATATGTCTCTGTGGACACAGAGACGGACAGACAGACACACTGACACACACTGATTACAATAAACTCTCCCAACCAATGTTAGGAGAGATAAATTAAATTATAAATCGATTCTGAGCTGAACTTCCTATGCTTTTCCAACTGTTTTTTCTCTGTGATATGATATCTGTCTGTCTGTCTGATAGTTAACAAGATAACTCTAAAAGTTATGGATGGATCTTGATTAAAATATCGTGGTGTGTTGGGAGTGTCACAAGGAACAAATAATTTGATTTTACATTACGGTAAATGGAGAATTCATTTCAAAGTGATCGAGAAACCAGGATCTCTTCTGGATCACCACCAAAATCGAATCAGGTGTTTTTTGTAAGACTCCCAACATGTCATGACATTTTCATTAAGATCTGTCCATAACTTTTTGAGTTATCATTCTGACAAACAATAAGATAAACAAACATAAGGTAAAGCATTAGTTAGTTATCTTGCTAACTAACAGACAGACAGACAAACTGGCAAAAACATAACCTCCTTGGTGGAGGTAATAAAGGTCCGCTATGTCCGAACCGGAAGTTACATTTACTTACTTAACATAAACCAAAAATGAAAATTACAGAAGTAAATTTTCCTTTTTTTTTTTTTAAACTTAACCATTGAACTTCCATAAATGAATAATTAACCTGTTCTGCAACATTAATGTAAAATATCTGTTCTACATTTCACTCATCACTGAACATATTACAGCTTACCCGAAATTACAGCAACACTTTCTACCCTTTCCAATCATTTCCAAATATGAATTTTACATAGAGGGCAAAATATAAGCTATTTTACATCAGTTAAAAAACTACTAAGAAAGGCTTGAGGTTACCAGTTGTTTTCATTTTTTTTTCCTTCTACAGCTTATTTGTCTTTTGACTCTAAGATGGTAAATAAAGAGCAAGAAGGTCGAGACAGTGCCACACACAGCCCAAGGGAATGAAACTCAATTATGTGTTTTAATCAGGCCCTCAGCTCATGAACTTTGTTAAGACTTGGCCTTCTATTCTGTCCTTTTTCTGGCAACCCAGTGGTGGCCATTGATCAAACAAGGCCGAGTGGTTTGAAATCTGCAGGGAATGTTTGAACGAAGAAAAGAAAAAGACAAAGCTGAGAAGATTAGTAAAATGAAAATGCAAGGATGGAGGGGCTTTACTAATAGTACAATATTCACATATATTATAATTCTCACCCGAAATATCAATGCACCTTGGAATGTTAATGTATTGACACGTTTTATATTTTAAAATGTGAATAGAAAGGCTGTCAAAATGAATGCATTAAGGCAGATTAATCCATCATGATTAATCTGATTAAAAATGTTAACACAATTAAATAGAACAGTTGTTCCATAGGGCGGCTGTGGTTCAGTAGGTGGAGCCGGTCGTCCAATGACGGTTCAGCTCGGTCCACATGTCGAAGTGTCCTTGGGCAAGACACTGAACCCTGACTTAGGCTCCCAGTAGGACTGACAAAGCTACTGGTGAATGAATGGGTGAATGTGAGGCTAATGTAAAGTGCTTTGAGCATAAAGGTGGAAAAGAACTATATAAGTGCAGACCATTTACCATTTGTTTTATTTCTAGTTGTTTTGTTGGAACTGTGGAAGGTCTTGAATATATTTGTTGAATGTTAAACTTTTTTTTTTGCATGTTTTTCATATTTTCTCAAATTTTTTTGGTGCTTTTTTATATTGTACAGTAGAAGATCTTTTGAATATGTTTTGATTTTTTGTTAGCTTTTTTATTAGCATTTTCCATCTGTTCTATATTTTTTTTCTCCATATTTTTTGGTTTCTTAGTGTATTTTTGTGTATTTTGTGGGAAATATGAGTCAAAAAAATGACAGAACAGTCAACTAACAGTGTTTTGACTATGAATAATTGAAATTAATATATCAACCCTGTGACTAATCTGATTAAAATGTTAACCATTTGACATCCCTAGTTAATAGTTTGCAGGTGATATATTTTAATGCAATTAAATGTCACAGTTTTTTTGTTGAAACTGTCGAAGGTGTTGAATAAACATGTTAATATATATTCATGATTTTTCATATTTTATCAAAATTTTTGGCACCTTTTTACGTAATTTACGTATTTTGATATCTTTTTTTGTTAATTTTAGTGGATTTTTCCATGTTTTTGATATTATATTTTTTCTTAGTGTATTTTGTGGGAAATTTGAGTCCAAAAAAAGACAGAACAGTCAACTAACAAAGTGTTTTGACAATGATTCATTGAAATTAATAAATCAACCCTGTGATTAATCTGATCATTTGACATCCCTTAGTTACTAGTTTGCAGGTAATATGAAGCTGAACATGCATGCATATAAGACTGGCACAGTTACAGAGGTTTTTCACTTTTTTTTTTTCTTCGTTTCTCTTCACAGTAAATAAACACAAGCCATGGATTGAGACCTCGTACCATGGAGTCATCACTGAAAACACCGACATCGTTCTGCTGGATCCTCCTCTGGTGGCTCTAGACAAAGACGCCCCCATCCCTTACGCAGGTATGACACATTTCAAGCCTAATGATCATCTTAGCAACAGAGAGGAAAGTATATCTAATGGATGATTCAGGTGTTAATCCACACAGGGAAGTGTAGCTGCAGGATATACTTGCACTAAGGATATAAACCTTATAAAGCTGTCGTGTGATATCACTGTGAAGGCGTTTAGATTGGCTTCATGTTCCGTAACTGCTGCATCACAGCTTTTTTCTTAGCGTTAACCCGGTTGTACACTCCAGTTATTTAATCCAATAATTCCCAGTGAGTACAGATCACATACAGGACTCACATTTCATATTTATTTTGAGTGGAAAGTGGCCCAAATAAGCCCCGTGGTTGTTGAGGACACTATGGGAAAAAAATGAGTCAAACCGGATTAGATTCTTCCCACTTTGTGACCATTCCAGTTCTTCCAAAGGGTGCCAGTTCTTGTGGGAGGATGTTAGCTGGAGGCTGGTGCTGATCCGAGCCAGCCTATCTCCCGCCAGGCTGCTAATGTGGCCAAGGCCTTAGCGTGGGGCTGTGATGCGGGACTGGAGCCCACTCACTGAGGCCCTCAAGCCGGGTTGGATGGATGATGGAGAGGGTTGGTGTGTATGTGTATGTGTTTGTGTGTTTGTATTTCTATCTGTATGGGGACAAAGTCACAACATGGGGACCTCTGACACTATGGGGACAAAAATTCAGGTCCCACCAAGGTTAAATATAAATAAAGTTTCCCACTAGTAAAACAGAAATGATGTGGCCCTATAAATACATGGATTAGTTTACTCCAGAAGTCCTCATAAAGTATGGGGGAAACAGGTGCAAAGAGAAACATGTATTTTTCAATGGTTAGGAGATGTGTTTACTTAAACAAAAAAAAAAAAAAGTATATACTTTTATGTATTTTTTCATTTTTTATTTATTCACATTTTTTGGGATTTTTTTGATTTATTTATTTTATTTTTAAAATGATTATTATTTTTTATTTATTTATTCATTTATTTATTTTTTGTTTAATTTAATTTTCTAAATTTTATCATCATTCATTTTTTATTTAATTTCATTAAACAAAAATAGTTTACACTCACTATCCAATGGCTACTTGATTACAAACGTGGTCCTCATGAGACATGGAAACGAGTATATATGTGTGTGTGTTCGTGTGTGTCTTGCGCTCGGTAAACCATTTTTTTTCATTTGTTCCTACTGTATGTGTGTGGATGCCTGTGTGTGTGTGTGTGTGTGTCGTGGCATGGCCTGAGGGGGCTCACTGTAATGGCCACCCTGCAGGGAGAAAGAGAGGAAATGATGAGACAGTAGGGAGGATTGCTGGCTGACCAGCATATGTCCTCTGGCTGTCCATAGACTGACAGCAACACAAAGACAAAAAACACATGCATGCAGAAACATGAACACACACACACATACAGCAGGCAGAACACATGGCTATTCCAGGATTTCATAAGTTTAGATACTGGGAGATGAGAGATTTCTTACTAAATTATTAATGAACAGTGGCGTTAACATCACCAGTCTGCACTGTTGCAATCTCCCTTTATTTATATTCTGTCTCTCCAAGTTCTCATTTCTATCTTATTGGTTGCTTGCCTTTTGACACCACTACTCCCATACTTTTTATACCACCTTGCTTGTGTTGCTTTGAGCTACCCCGACAAACTCACAAACTGTACCTTCTGTTCTTTTGCCCCTTAAAGCAGTGGTGTCCAACCAGGAAGACACAGCCCAGGGCACAGACAGTTATCCGGTAATTAGCTGAAGGGAATCTTGCCTCTTCGACTAAATTGCTAAGGTGGAGTGACAGGGCAGTGCACAGGTAGTGGTTAAGCCTCATTAATTAGCCCAGCCAGGTTTTAATTACAGTACATCTAAGACACAGATACTCAGTGTCTGACTGATGGCTCTCATGCTGCTTGAATTGACTTGAAAACACCTTTAACTTTAGAAAATCAACACATTCCAAATGATGATGATGATGCACGGTGTATGCTAACCCCTTAACACTTGAATTTAAATATAAGGACCATATTTTTCAGACTACAAGTCTCTCCGGGGTATAAGTTGCACCAGTCAAAAAATGCATAATAAAGAAAGAAAAAACATATATAAGTCACATTTTTGTTGACATTTGTTTTTATAAAATCCAACACCAAGAACAGACATTTCATCTTAAATGACAATTTAAAATAAAAATAGGATAGAGAAGAACAGGATTAATAGATGTACGATATGCTAATGTAACACATTCAGCTAACGTTACACGATGCATAAACAACAAAATGAGAATGTGCCTGGTAACATATTAACAGTTATTCAGATAACTATAGAAAAAAGAACATGCTCATGCTCAAGAGAGCTGTCTTGCAGGTGTCAGTGTGAAAATAACATGCAAAATTATATAATAATATGTTAATAATGTCACATATACAGTAAGTCGCACCCCCCAGCCAAACAATGAAATATAGTCCAAATAATACAGTATGTAGACAAAAATAAATGCCAAATTAAGTGGAAAAAACTATAGTACATACAATAGATAGTTTTTTTTTTGGTATGTTGCATATTTGCAACAGTAGGCGTTAAAGGGTTAACACTGAAACTAAAAAAAAAAAAACCTGGAATAGAACACAAACTTCAGAAGCGTACCAATGATTCAGTGTAATGTGAAAAACCAATATGCAGCACGAGCCCACAGTATTTCCTTCTAGTCTTTTACATCACTCCAGACCTGTCCAGTAATCCTCTCGGACTGCTGAGCAGGGCACAACAGTCACCACAGTCACTGGTCTGGAACAACAGGAAATGTGGCACCACTGCGCCTGAAAGCTGGCAAAGACTGACATCAGCCATCACTCCGACACTACAGCAGCTTCAAAATCACAGAGACAGCATGTCGGGTAGAGTGAAAAGCACCGGCATATATAGACTCATTGTTTTATGCATGGTTATGTCTTTGTCTGACACACTCCAACCTCGCACTAAAAAAAAAGGTAGTCGGTACAAATAGATACATGCTACAGAAAACAACATCAAGGAAAGACTCTTTGGTGAACATCTCTTGTTTTCTGTTATTGCTAAACCTATTTTGTTATTCATGAACTAAGTTTCAGTTGTGAGGAACATATCCTTCTATGCTGCCTCTCACAACACATCGTATTACCAGCTGACAAGTGCCTGTAGATAAGGTCTGTCAGTCATCAAGTTGAACTTTTCCACTGTAGTGTCTGCTGAACATGAAACCGTGTCGACAAAAACAGAATGATATTTATTGGCTTTAAATAATGTGAACATGTCATAACATACAATCATCATTGACTACAATAATCAGACATAATGTTGTGACTTAGTGTAATAGTAATAGTGTTAATTGTTACGTTTCAGTCATGTGTATCAGTGGGTGGGATGTGTTCGACAGCACGGGAACATTTAGTTCTCAGAGTTGACGTTTTAGGAGAAGTGAAATAGGTTTGTGTAAGAATTTGAGCAACTTTTGATTGTGATGACTAGAAGACTGGGTTAGAGTGTCTCCAGTCTTACACCATGTCTCCATTAGTATCAGTTGTACCCGATTCTACTCGCTTTGCTGTGTTTCCGCTACGAAAAAGGACATGATGCCATGGTGTCCAGACCTACATTTTTGGTATCTACTCTGCTGAGGTTCCAAGTGATATTATAACATGACGTGTAAACAAAGTAGACACAGATTGGTGGAGTTGTCTCTGCATCATTGCGTCAAAAAAAAAACAAAAAAATTATTCGAAGTTACAGTAAACAGACCATTAAGTTCAATTCAGTCCACAACGCAATGATTTCAGTGTGCAAAACTACACCATGGCTGGTTGTGGAGGTACAGACATTTCCGTCTTCAATGGGATGAGCTTGATGGCACCCACGAATTTAGATTTGTGATCCTTGGATATGCAAAATGACAAATAAAGCTTCATGATTCTTGATGACGTCCAGGTACGATAGTATCCCCAGGCACCGCCCATGGCTGCCCACTGCTCCTTACTAAGGATGGGTTAAATGCAGAGGACACATTTTGTTTTACAATTGTATGATGATAATAAAGTACTATCTTATCTGTAATGGAAACGCTCCCAAGGAATAGTACGTAGTGTCCGAGCTGACTCAAGTAGAGCCAATACCATGGAGTGGAAATACAGCATTAAATGTCTCAATAAAGATTCTACCACCTGCCTTACTCTGTGTCATAAGCATCCTTTTAGCTGCAAAAAAAAAGGTTCTGATCCAATTCGTGGCCTCCACATGTTAGGGGCAGATCCTTTACATTTTGTAACTTATGACGTAAGTGCTCCTTTGATTGGATGTGTTTCCTGATGACATCCCACAGACTAGGGACGGAAACAATTAATTGTCAATAAGAATTTGCTCCTTTAAATTATAATACTTTCTGGTTCATTGCACTTTTGTTTGTGCTGTATGAGTTAGATTGGTTGTGGAGACGCTACAGTACCTGAACTAGGCTTCATCACTGAGGTTGAATGTGGGGGGAGTTGTCCATCTGTCCACACCTGTCCGCAGGCTATTGGCTTGTCCATGCTGTGACACTGAGGCCTGGAAAAGTCATCGAACCAGATTGTGGCATTAATGAATTAGAATCGCTTTCCCACCCAAATACACCCACTTATGCAGGGTTGGTTTTGGACCGCTCCCGGACAGATCGTTTTCCCCAGAGACTGGTCTCGTCCACGGTCATCTGGACTAGCTGATTGGTGAGACAGAAGTTGAAAACATCCTCCAGGCTCCTGATCTGGGCCACAGTATATAAAGTATTTCAATCACCCCAGTAGCCATGGGAAAAAAAGCTCCTAGAGATCTGTCCCCCATGTGGACTTCTTCTACTGAAATCTCTCTTCATTGTGTCAGGTAGTGATGGAAACTCAAGAGTGCCAATTTCCTCTAAACTGTCCCTCTTTAAATCCATTTATTTGATTTAATTTCTCGAGAGAATTGTCCTATACTATATAAATGTCATTCCCTGTATTGTATTCCTAATGGGACAATAAATCAATCAGGAATATGACATGGAGAATATAAACAATATGTAGCTTTTTTTCTTATAGGTTCTATTCAAAGACAAATTATCACTTTTCAGTTAATCATTAATCAATCGATAAAGTCAACCACCTAATGATTTACAAATTAACCAATAATTTGCATACCTAGTAGGGTCGTAAACCACCATTACATACTGGGAGCACAAGACAAGACTGGCAGTTTCGGTGAAGCTCTGATCCAGTCGTCTCAGTAGCTAAATCAATTTGAAAGAGTAAATACTGTATTCATTTTCTGCTTAACATATGCCACCAGCTGAAAGGTATCAGTGTATTATAATAATCAATACCTGTCACTGGTCATAATAGTATTGCTGATCAGTGTGAATATCCACAATGTCTGATTAAGTGTCAATATTGATTTAATCTGCTACTTTTATTTAGCTAAAGCAAAGGTGTCAAAAGTACTCACATTCTATACTTAAGTAGAAGTACAATTACTAGTTTGGAAACAATACTACATTACTTAAGGAAATGTAAAAAAAAAAAAAAAAAAAAAAAAAAGTACAGCTTCTCAATTGTAGTAAAAATAAAAAGTGAAACATCATTTGTTTGCCATGAATGAAATAATACTTTTTTAAGCATGAAAAATCCCAAAACTTTCAAAAGTATCCAAAAATAAACACCTTAAAAGTTAATTAGTGTTTGATTGGGTCACAGTACACAGTTTTGTGGGTATAGACAGTTGTGGAAAAACACTTGAGATAAAAGAGGTATCATTATGAGATTTTAAAAAAGCAGAATTATGAGAAAAAGAGTCAAAATTCAGAGATGAATGCACAATCATGAGATAGAAGTCATATTTATGATATAGAAAGTCGCAATTTCTCTCCACTGATGTTCCCTCTGAAGTGATTAACTTTACTTATGGTCACATCTGTTTAGTTTGAAAAAGTAATGAGTCTATTCTGAGAATATAAAGAGTATAAAATAAAGATACTAATGAAAAAATGCAGGGAGTAAAAGTAAAACATTACCAGAAAAATAAATTCTCAAATAAAGTACAGTCCATATGAAGCATCCAGAGCCCTGAGGTCATAGGTCATCAGGAGCAGGTTTACTGTCTGTTCCTAAAATCAGAACCAAACAAAATTTGTCATCATTCAGTTGTTCTGCTCCTCACCTGTGGAACAAACTACCTGAACACCTGTCAGTTCATTTAAATCAGGCCTGAAAACATTACTGTTTAATGGAGCTTTTACTTAAATTCTTAATTGTCTTTCAAATGTTTTATGTTTCTTATTTTAATTGTCTTACATTTTACTACTGTTTTTTTGTTTTCATTTTAACTTAATTATATGTTTTATGTAAAGCACCTTGAAGTGTCCTGTACACTATATAAATACTTGAAAAAAAGTACTTTATAAACTCTACAATGTGACACGTCCTTTCTTCAAACTTCAGTAGCTTCAGTACAGATGCCTGCACATGTAATGTGAAGCAGCATGAACAGCTACTTATACTGCTGTGGTGCAAAGGCTAAAACCACTTAATTTGCTTGAAATCATAACAGAATGCAAAGCATAGGAGGACAAATGTTTTTAAAATATTAATTTTGCTTCTATTTTAAGTGGCTGGATGGAGTCAACTGGTGGATAATGAGCATGACTAACTCTTCTTGTCCATTAGGTTATTAAGTTGAAGTGGGTTTTTAGGAGACTGCAGCTCTATACTGAGTAGGCTTTTTAAAGGCTGGGTTAAGAAGGTTAATGGGCAAAAGTTGTTAGAAATGATATTTTGCAACACAGGTTGTCTGCTTGTCAGTCACTCACAGTTTTCTGTTGCCTGCAAACATAGACAGTGACACCCACTCATTTTCTTGTGCAACAGCATAGCATTCATGTGTCAATCTTTCACTTTCACCGGCCCCCAGAGCCCTGCGGCTTTTACTTGAACAGCAAGCTAATGTCTTACCAATGACCCACGTATTCACATGCTGCTCAATCAGCAGCTGTGGCAGTTTGGACAGGTACACAAGACCTCAGTGTGCTGTACGTACGCATACATTTACTCTGCATAAATAATATGTCCCACACTATTTTTTGAGTCTGGATGTCATATGTTGGATGCAGAGAATCAACTAATTGGCTCTTCATAAAACCCAAACTGTTCAAATGTATGGATATTGGTAAGTTGAAACATAGTTGTGCATAGCAATTTACTCATGGGCATTTAATCCCTATTCATGTTAAGAAAAGGATGTGATAATATAAGATGTCTGCTTGAATTTGAAACAAGTAAGATAAGAACAAACAAAGGTGTGTTTCATTCATTGGGGTAAAACTATAGAATGATCCCATATGAAATAAAAATCTATGGCAATATATAAGAAATATAATGCATTATATTCAAAAATATATCCCGACATATGGAAATGTAGTGCATGTATTATACAATGTACTGCAATATATGACTTGATCATATATTGACCAACATAAAACATATATTGCACTCAAGACAAAAGCTGCCCTACATGTTTTACATATTGAAACTATATTACTAAATATATATTTAGTAATTTTATAAACTTCACTATATATATATATATATATATATATATATATATATATATATATATATATATATATATATATATATATATATATATATATATATATATATATATATATATATATGTATATATATATATTGCAAAAACAGATAACTTCAATTTTCATTTTTTTCACAAAATGTCATTTTTTACTCTACATTCCACAGATAATACTGATTTATTTGATATATTATTTATTTTATTTGGTAAGAGCCACTAAATTGAATAAATAATATATCAAATCAATGAGTATTTCCTGGAATGTAGAGTAAAAAATTAAATTTTCTGAAAAAAAAAGAAAAATCTGTTTTTATCTGTTTTTGCAAATGAGCTCTTCATATATACACACACACACACATATATATATATATATATATATATATATATATATATATATATATATATATATATGGAAAGCGGAAATTCCTTATGCATTTTTAACTATATTGTAAGATATTGACACAATATTTCTGTATATTATATACATATATTTTTCATGTTCAATTTCAGGGAGTAATATATTGATAATCAGTATGCAGAGAAGTATATGTTTGTTTCATAAGGGATGAATTCAAGTAAAAAAAAAAAAAGTTTAAAAAAATCTTTAAAATGTGAAATAATTAATACTTAGCAATTATGTGATAAATTGAATTATTTATTTGTCTCATTAAGTGAAGAATTTGTTTAATTGGAAAAATAATAAATAGATAATTTACACATTGTTATAAAGGAATGTGTACATGATGGGAAAAAAAATAGTTTGAAAGTTTGTTGAAAGTTGTTTTGATGTGATGTGATGGGTGAGTTAAAAAACTGATTCTGCCCAACCTCTTTTTTTGGTTATAAATAATTTTTTATCTTGTTAAATGTACAGCATATTGTAGTTGTTGTTGTTGTTGTTGATAACCAACAACAACAACCAAATAAAGTTCATTCATTCATTCATTTGTTCATTCGTTTGTTCGTTCATTCATTCATTCATTTGTTCATTCATTCATTCATTCATTCATTCATTCATTCATTCATATGCAGCATACCTTTTCTGTGTAGGAAGGGACATAATTATTATGGGTGTGTTCTACGGTCATTCACAGATCAACCTCATCCTGCAGTATCATCTGATCCCTGAATGAACCCTGTGTTAGAACTTTGATCTTACAGCATTAGGGAAATGTTACATGAAGACATTAATAAAATCAATTTTCTGTGACCTTGGTTTTCTTCTCATAATCGAACAGCTTGTCATTACTCCAAAAACTACCAGACAATGTTATATTGTTACTGCTACTGAAACGAGGTAAATAGAAATGTACACATGCAACCTGGCTAATGTGCTGTGATTAATTAGTTTCTTGCTGTCTGTCTGATTGGAAAACAGATCTCAAGCTAATTATGAAAAGTATCTCATTAGCACATTAGTAATGGGTTCAGAACAATGTGTGGGAGGAGAGACACAAAAGCTGCCATGTGTTTTCTTAACAAGAAAGGAATGAACAGAGTTTGTTTGAAAGGTCGAATTTTTTGCAAGACACATAAAAGGGAAAAATATGTGATAGTGAAATAAATAACACAATGAGTGGGTTAAAAGGTTTTGTCTGTTGTGGTTGTAAAAAGTCTTGTTTTATGAAATATGCATGTGGAAATATGTTTTAGTTGTCCCACTGAGTGAATCAGTTCAGTTTAGTTTATTTTTATTTTTTTTTTATTTAAGGTGTCAATCAAAATGAGCAACACTTTTCACTTGAAAAGGAGTGAGATGAGTAAAACTTATAAACTCTCACCCCCTTTATACAAACTAATAATCCAATAGATTCTGCTTCTTATGCTTTAACAGACTTTTTTTTTTAATGTTCATTTACCATTAACACAAAGCATCCATACAAACCATTTATATCCACATGGTTTTGTAAGTCAACTCACAAAATCCCATTTGTATAATGAACTATAAGTATATTTATATTCACTTTATATTCACGACAAATACAATATTTAATAAATATAATATCTTCTAATCATGATAGTGATTAGATAGTGATGATATTTTATCACAATAATATCCTATTTTATGCATTCTTTTACATTTTAACTAAATGTTCAGTTGTTCAGATAATGTTCTATAATTTGTTATTATACTAGTTTAATATATCATTACACAAATACACAAATTGAATAAGACTTTTTTTTAACAGAGATATTTATTATTTATTATTTATTTATTATTTTATCAAAATTTATTATTTTGAATTTGTTCGAAAATTTCAATTCCCCTTAAGTTCCCCATTTCCTTTGATGGAACATCTCATATAAACTGAAGGGGAGCATGTGGTCATGAGCTTTAGACATTATAATAAGAGTATTACGGTCCACAATATCATGAATTTTTAGAACATTTAGATTTAAAAATAGGGAATTTGTTGGTGCCAAGTACTGTACAATTCGTTGAGTCTACTTTTGAAGTAAAAATATAGAATTAACAGTAGTTTAAACAGTAGTTAAAATATGGAAGAACAACAGAATTATATAGTGTGTAGAGGCTCTAGAAGGTTTTTGGTTTTATGCATTATATCAATGCTGCTTTGTTATTTTTGATATAAGAAAATGCACATGATCCTTCCAGTTCATCAATTATAATACCTAAAAATGTTATTACAGACACTCTTTCCTTAATTCAGATTTTAACTTTATTTCTTTTTTTTCCCCAAAAATAATATATGTGGTTTTACTGAGATTTAATGTTAATTTATTAATATCAAAGCAGTCTTTTAGTATTACAAGCTCCTTTTCAACATTTTCTAGTATTTAATTTAAATCTTTGCCAGAACAATAGAGACTTGTATAATCCATAAATAAACTACATTTTAAGTTTTTTAGAACCTGGCAAATATCATTTATGTACATAATGAATAGTTTGGGCCCTAATATAGAGCCCTGCGGTACTCCATGGCTTATCTTTTAATTTTTAGTAGTTTAAATATGGAACATGAAGACAGTTATAAGTCAGTATTTTTCCATTTGTATCAGTGGCCTGTTCTGAGTGTACAATAACAGTGACTGAATCCAAAGTGAGAGTCCTATAGACTTAATCATTTCCATAAAGAGAAATGTCACACATTATGCAAAAAGCTCCGTAGCGATCCCATAAATGCGAGGTTGAAAATGAACTTGTCTCGTATCAGTGTGTATAAATTGAAGGTACAAGTTACTTCTGTCTGAGCCCATCGCAATCTGACAAAATACAGTTGAAGAAGGAAGCCCTCTATGCCTTTTAAAGTTAATTTCATGAGCTGAATGAAAAATTCAACAGGCGAGGGGCCAGTTTTTAATAAGGTAAGTTTTTTTATTTTATTTTTTTTAATATCCAACAGGTGCCACAAAATCAGTGAATATCGCCAACTTCAAAGCAATAGCTCTAAACCATGATTAAAAAGTGACAGATTGAAATAATTTTGTACAGAGATAGTCTATATGGAAAAGTGTTCTTTCCACCACACAAATGCCTTAAAAACCATCTGCATTTTCTGTCCTGGGCTTTCCTCTTCCATTCTCTTTTAAGTTATTTTGCTTGTATTTTGACCTAGAACAAGACCTCACTTTCTTTCCTCCTTCCTTCATATTTGCACTCTTTTTTTTTTTTTTTTTCAGCTTTGCTCAAATCATTTCCACCTGTCAGATTCCATCCAACTCCAGCGCATTCAAGGGTTGACGCAGCTTCCCTTTGCCTCTGAGACACAACAGTGTTCTCAGCAGATGCATTTGCTTTCCATCGGATCACATTTTTCATTCAGAAAAGCTTTTAATCAAAGTAAACCGATATGGAAAGTAATTCATAATCGACTAATAGAAAACAAATGGACAGAACAAAGTGTGAGATAAGGACTTAAGTGCTCACACAGCAAAGGAGCACAGGCTAATACAGTGTTATTCAATGACACTGTTTTTTTTATGGGAACTTGTTTCTGCATACTTTGAGCTGAAAAGCACAGAAACATAATGACTATCGTGCTTCTGGCATTCAGAGTGCCTTAGACTTTGGCTTCAAGACAATGGAGCCATCACTCTGCCATTGTTCACATACTCATTTATTAATGAAGTACTGAAATGCAATCTGCTTCCTCACTGAACCACACAGATGAGGGAAATAGTCTTTGTAATGAGATTTTTTTTTTTTTTTTTTTTACAGGCTTTCAGCTTTTTGTCTTTTGATGAGTTACAGGACTGTCATATGAGGGCAAACTGAGCTAGCACAGTGACTCAGTGCTTTGTTCTATCAAAAGGAAGTGAAAAGGAACACGTTTTAGGTTCTCTTGAATGCTATTAAGCTGAATTTTACAGTCAACTACCCCCTCATTTCCACTGAGAAACAGACATGCTTGAAAACTGTTGGTGCTTTCAAAGTGTGGCGTTAAGAGCTAGAGAAAATCTGAAACTGATTTGTGATGCTTTGTCCTTGGTACGCTCCATTTCTAAAGTGGATACGTTCCCATCAGTTGACTCCCTTTTACTAAACTGGTTTAAACCATAGAGGGTACATACCAGAAACACTTTCCACTAGCTCTTTGTCTGAGTTTTGGCTTTTGATATTAGTGGCTTATTATATTAGATATTATTATTACTGTTTTTCCAGTCTGAATGGGCCTGGCTCTTAGCACGATAACTGACATGCTAGTCAATTACAAGCCAGTACACAGCCTTAGATCCTGTGTGTGTGTGTGTGTGTGTGTGGTTGTTCCAAGGTCAAAGCTTAACTCTTAAGGTAACAGTGCTTTCTCCATCAGAGCTCCTTGACTTTAGAACGGTCTGCCTAAGGACAATGGGCTTGTGGAATCAGTAATATCTTTTAAATCACTTCTTAAAACACATTTTTTATAGATGTTCTGTAGGAGCCATAAGTAAGTTTTCCTTATGTGTTTGTGTGTTGGGTTGGGTCACTGGGTGTAATTGCACTCACCCAGTCTTTTGACTATAGGTCCATTTATGCTCAGCAGCCAAGGTGTCTGCAAAGTGTCGCAGATACGTGTGTTGAGCTGCATTTTATAATAAATGTCCAAAATGTAATAACGTTTTCATTTCATTTTGTAATAAACTGCCACAGCGTGTTTTGCTGCATTCCTATTTCCAAAATATATTTCAAATATTTTAGTGTTTTCTTATATATTTCAAATTGTCCATGTCCAATATGTCTAATTACCAGCCAAGCCATAAACCACTCGGAATGTTTCCCAAACAGCTCCTTGAGTTTCAATGCCACACCATCAAAGCGCCCTGCTGCTGCAAAATGTAAAAATGTATTATATAATGCTGCAAAATGTATTGCGTTGGGGCAGCTTATTACAAAATGCACCGTTATTACAAAATGAAATAAAAAACTTATTATATTTTGAATGTTCATTACAAAATGAGTCTCAACATACTTTACACCAGGGGTGCTCAGTCCTGGTCCTACTGTCCTGCATGTTTTAGATGTATCCCTCTTCATTATCAGGCATCTGCAGAGCTTGATGAAAGGTTTGTATGAAGAGGGGTACATTTAAAACATGCAGAATTGAGCACCCCTGCTCGTAATCAAGGAAAATGGCAACAACTGAGAAAATTATGAAGGTAAATATTATACACGATCTGGACATTGTGTTTCATTGCAGTCTGGTATTTTTCATTTTTCTTTGATTTTTATATTTTTTATTTTCATAAATTCTTTGAAGTTATTGACACAAATTAAACACCATACCACAGATAGCATCGCAGAGAAGACAAGAAAAGAGGCCTCTGATTGGTCCATTCTACAGACGCTCTACACACACTTCCACTTGCCTTCTATGATGCTTCCTTCTCCTCTCTGCCAGCTCCAGTACCAATAGTTCTTCCATTTCTAGATTTATCAGTTGTATCTCGATCAACATGCACAATCAGCGTTGTTGAATGTCCTTCTCTTCCTCAGTAACTCTAAGATAAATAATCCACCCCCCCACCCCCCCGACCACAACCCTAGTGAGTTTGTGAAAGTGCCCCTTGCGTTGTGATGGTGAATAACAAAACATACACCATCTACTCCCCGCGCTGCAAAATTTGGCATAAATTACAAATATCTGCAACAAACTAATGGTGACATTTAACAGAGAGAGCATACAGAGACTTTATGGTGTGAGGTGAAGGTTGGGGGGTGATATTTTCTGTTGCTTTGAAGTTTGAAGTTTGGTTTATTTATACAGGGACAGTGTACAATTTTACATTAACCACAAAGGAAAGATGCATTGTACCAGGTTATAGCAAAAATGCTAATTTCCACCTGCAGTCCCAGGACAGTGTTACAGTCTTAACACTGATTTTAACATGTAAATGAACAGATGACCATGATTTATATTATCACAATTTACACAATTACATATTAAATTAATTTAATAGAAGTAATTCATATAAACATTCCCACCCCTATAAATCCAATAAATACACATTTACTTATTTAAATTTAGACATGACTACAAATTTTCTAACAGCCACGTCTTAGTTAAGTGTGCAAATTTTTTGTACGTAGTACATGATAAATGATGATGATGATCTCTGTTGGTAGTGAGTTCCACTGAGCTATAGAAGTTACAGAGAAAGTTGGTGTGCTATGATATGATTTATTATTCTGTGTCATTTTCACCTTTGTTTTTTTTCACTCCATGTATGTAAGGATGGAAGTTTTGAAGGGAATATATATACCATATATATGTGTGAAGATATGTTAAACATACTATGTGTGATAAAGCATGAGTCAGGAGAACAGTAAGTTAAAAATAAGTGGAGTGAATGTTTTGTTCTTGTGACTCTATAAACAATTGGATGATGTAAAGGAACTGGTTGGAGCAGGTATTAGCGAGGCTGACTGGTAACTTAGGATATACTATAAAAGAAAATAAACTGAGCCTTTTCCTACTGAAATTCTGGTGGTGAAATATTTGATCCATGATGAAAATCCACAACAGCTTCTGTCCAGTGAAATTAAAATAAAGGTGAAACAACCTGCAACTGAGGATGGAGTTTAGTGTGTGTGTGTGTGTGTGTGTGTGTGTCACAGGTGTCTCTCACATTTAACCCATTGTGGCTTGTGTTTTTTCTTTTGTGGTTCCTGTTTGGCCACAATACCAGCTTTTATGTGACATCTTTTTTAACCTTTTAGTTTTTAAATGTGTCTTTTGTTATGTTTGAATTGTAATTGTACCTTGTTTTGGTTGACATACTGATATACACAATGTAGTTTTATTCCATTCCTCCATTTTTTCATGGATCTGACAACATCATGTTATGTTATTTCTGGTCTCTCTACCATGACGCATTCAAAATTAGTCATACGTATCTCTTTTATTGTGTTGTGTTTTTTTTTTTTCAGCTTTTTTTATATGGCTGTTGTGTCCTTCTGCTTTGTCTATTAAAACGCTTTATAAACCCAGTTGTAATTGTTATTAGCATTTATTTATTTTAACAATAAAATTCTGTATGTCAGGAAAGCTATATGTTCTCCTGTGATATTCATAAAAATGTATCACTATTCATCATCTAGATTCAATACTCCTGCGTAGGATAGATTATTGTTGACTGACTCATTTCTCCTCTGTATTTCTACAGACTTCTTTCTCTATCTTGGCACAACAACACCCATTTGTTGAGTTAATACTTTTTCACTGCACATCTTGGCTGAATCACGATTTTAAGGCATAAAGGTAAAAAAAAAAAAAAGAAAAAGGTTTATGTAAATTTTACCCTGAACCAAATCAGATAAAATATGAAATAATTTGCTTTTTTCTGCTTTTCTATCCCCTTTTTGAAAACAAAACAAAAACTGGTCAGTAATTATGTTTCAGCAGCAAAATGATATTTCTCTTTTTCAATTACTATTTTTTTTTATTCACTTGTTTCAGATATTTTTAGCTGAAATTTCCTTCTTTTTTTTAAATTGATGCCAAGTTCAGCCTCATTTCCATGGATGACACAGTGGACTTCTACATCATTTTTAGGAGCTTCCCTTTTATGTCCTCTGTCTTCTAGTCATCTTACAGTTAAACACCCTCTACTCTTTATTAAAACAGAACATTTGCCAAATGAATCAACTATGGTATTTTGTTTATCAAGAAAACATCTCATTATTACCTCCGCCAAGGAGGTTATGTTTTTGGCAGAGTTTGTTTGTCTGTCTGTTACTTAGCAAGATAACTAAAAAAATTATGGATAGATGTTAATGAAATTTACAGAGTAGGTTGGTAATGGGGGGATCTGGAAATTATTAGATTTTGATAGTGATCTGGGGGAGGATGATCCGGAAGAGATCCTGGATTCTGAATCACTTTGAAATTTTACATTGTGGTGAAGGGAGAATAAATTTTAAAGTGATAATAATAATAATAATAATAATAATAATAATAATAATAATAATAATAATAATAATAATAATAATAATAATAATAATAATAATAATAATAATAATAATAATAATTATAATTATAATAATAATAATAATTGGCCACTCAAAGCACTTCACATTAATGACCCAGTATTCATTCACTCTCACATGCATCCTCAGGTGGTGGTAAACTACATAAAAGTGCCTACAAAAAAGTGCCTCATTAATCCAATCCAAATCAATATTATTCTTCTATTTATAATGTTGTAAGTGAGCATCACTATAGCACATATGGTTTGAAGACAGGCACTAAATATACAGTATGTATTTTGTACAAAGTGTTTATTTGTTACTATGAATAATGTAGGTGATTATTATGTCATCATTTCCATACATGTTTACTTACATGGTGCATATGTACTTATTTGCTCAGTGAACTTGTTAGTATTAAGCCTCAGGGCCTCCGATTAAAACACTGTACTATGAGTATATCTAGAGACAAATACACAGAGTAAAGAATCCTCTGAGTGTCGTCACAGTTTGAGAGACAGAGAAGGATGTTATTTTAAAGACTTTCCACTGAAGTCCAACTCTTGCTAGCAGCACTCTGTAAGAGCAATCCATGTTTTAGCAGTTTGTCAATACCACATTCATCACTTTCCACTACATCTCTGCTGTGCTTCAAAGAGTCTGACACTGCGTTTGATATACAACTTACATATTGAGGTTCATCCAGTCTACCCTCAAATGCTTGTGCTTTTTATTGCATTCTCTGTCTGATCTGGCTCCCAGTCCTATCATCATATCACCCTATCTGACCGAGTCCTCCCTCTATCTGTTTTGGTGCTGAGGACCACCCTTTCTCTTTGAAATCTGACAGCTTCCTCCCACCTTAGATCATCCCCCCTTTGCGTCTGTTGTCATTCCATCACCTAGTTGTTTTGTTGCTTCCTCTTTGGATGTGGACAGACACATATCAGCTACAACTTCAGTCAGTGTTTTTGTGTGTGAAGACTGAAATCATCAGATTAAACATTTGAGGATGATAAATATGACAGGTCGCTGTGTAGACAAGATCCACTTTGAGATATGTTTATGGAATCTGTTTGGATTCCCAGTGTAGAAATGTGCATGTTTCAAAGTTGTGAAGTTGTGATGGGTGATGAATTGAGTTAATTGAACTAAAGCATATTTCTAATTTTGTATGATGTGCACTATGGCTACATTTCTAAATATCTAAATCACGGCTGTTGCTGGATTTGAGACATTTTGCTGCTTTATAGCAAAGACCTGAAGCATGGAGATCAGAAAGAGGCTAATTTTAGCCCAGGTCTGTATGTAGTAGCTTACGCTGACTCTACAGGGGTAAGTTGCTGCTGTTTTGGTGAGAGAACCAAGGCCATTAATGACTTGTCAATAGAGGGCGCTATGGCAACACAACGCCTCTCTCTTATACACGGGAAAAAAAAAAACTAAATCTCACAAAGTGTGTTTTATTCATTTCTAGCCAAAACATCACATTGCACTTAAAATAAGACATAATCACCTAAAGCAGGGGTGTAAAACTCATTTTAGTTCAGGGGCCAAATTCAGCTAAATTTGATCAGAAGTGGGCCAGACCACTAAAATAAAAACATAAAAATATATAAATAAATGGTTGTCCATGTCAGTCAATTTACATTATTATCTACAAACCATCCCTACAAACAATGTGAATAGCATGAACAAGCTGAAAAAAGTGGAGCATTTTAACATTATTTGGTTTTAGTTTATCATTTACATGTGTATATTATAGCTTAAAAATACACAAACCATTTAGAAATAGGTGGAATATTATTAAACTTGTACTTTGTTCTATTGAGACATTTCAGGTCGTTCATATTTGTTCGGGTTATTCAGATATTTTTTTTTCAAAATTATACTTTGCTTTAGTGTAACTAAATGAAAACATTAACAAAGAGAAAAAAGTTTGACTTATTTATAGGTTACTGTCAGAGTTAATTGGTCTGAATGTGGAACCTCAACTAAAATTATGAATATATTAAGTGTAATTTTTACATTTCACAGACTGGACCCTTTCTGCACATGCTCCTGGTTTTGTTGTGATAATGCATATGTTTTGCGCTGCTGGACCAACATTAGTATGTTGATTCTTATGGTTGACTCAGTCAAGCTGCTGCTTCGTAGTTAACACAAAATATATGCAAACGCGGCATGAAAATGGATTGCACTTATGTAGCACTTTTCCATCTTCATGATGCTCAAAGTCCATTCACACACACACACACACACACACACACACACACATATATATATACACCAGTAGGCAACTGCTGCTGCCATGCAAGGTTCTGCCAGACCTACTGGGAGCAATTCAGGGTTCAGTATCTTGCCCAAGGACACTTCGACCTGTGGAAAGCAACATTTCAGTCATTGGACAACCCACTCTACCAACTGAGCCACAACCTCCTGAAAGTACTATCTGTTCTTCCATGTTGATAGTTGAAATGAATGCAATACAGGAAGTGGACGCGATTGTTTCCTTCCAGTAGACACTTAGACAATAAGTGGCCATTCTGTCCAATCAGAACCCTCTGTACCTCCAGCTCTGAAAGACCAATTCAATACCAATATGCTCATTTCCATGGAAACCTTTGTTCAGAACTAACATTTCCATGTAAACACAAAGGAAATAGCTTTAATTCCATTTTTTTTTAAATCCAAATAAATAATTCTGAATTAAAAAAGCATCACGTAAATGTAGCTAGTGTGTTGTCTCAAAACTCTTCAGAGTTCATTAAAACATACACATCAAAGGCACTGACTTCAACCATACATATCAAGAGCACACTTCCTTCAAACATGCGTAGTCGAAACACTTCTTTTCAAACATACATATCAAACCAGTTAAGATCTTCAGACACTACAAAGTCTTACCAAGATCATTTTCATTTTCACTTGTTCCACTGGTAGATGAAAAAAAATAATATCTTGATTTAAGCCCAAAAAAAAATTAAAATAAAAATCTGCTATGGAGCAAGTGAAAAATATTTCAGTAAGATTTCTTATTTTAATTGTGATGAGATATTTTGAACACTTGAAAAGATTTGGATTGTGTCAGTGTGAAAACAAAACATGAATATTTAAATAAATGAGCTCTACATCATACGATCCATGAGTACTGTGTAGAATCTGCATTCAAGTGTAGTTTAAAAATGCTTAGTTTTGGTTGTTGAGTCATGTAGGGTGGCACAGTGGTTAGCACTCGTGCCTCACAGCAAGAAGGACTCTGGTTCGATTCCTACAGCAGACCTTTCTGTGTGGAGTTTACATGTTCTCCTCATGTCTGCGTGGGTTTTCTCCAGTTTCCTCCCACCATCCAAACACATGCACCGATAGGTTAATTAGTTAATCTAAATTGCCCATAGGTGTGAATGTGACAGTGATTGTTTGTCTATATATGTTCAGCCCTGAGATGAACTGGAGACTCATACAGGGTGTACCCCACCTTCACCCATTGTAGCTGGATTAGGCCCCCAGTGACCCTCATGACCCTAGTGAGGATAAAGTGGGTTCAGATGATGAGACGAGTTGTCATGTGTCCTGTTTGGGGGAAAAAAAAAAACCTGTATCTAAGGACCTCCCTTTCATGGAGACAGTTGACATAAATGACAAGTGCACAGGAAACCCCTTCCATTTGCAATCAACTACCACCCACAGGGGTAAATGTAAAAATCCTGAAACAAATCAAAACGTTCCTTAGAAGCCCAGTGTCCCAGGGCTGGCCCCACTTTTTCAGCTTGTGACATATTTTTAAAATGACCAAGATAGAATGATGTGTGTGGGCTCTATATTCCACACCTCAGCAGGTAATACTACTGACTTTAATGCAGTTGGAGTCCTGGCAGGAACAGTAATAGCATTGTTAATAAGCCCAGAGGCTATCTTCTACTTTCTTTTGAAAAACTTTAATTCATATTTTAATATAGTAGTGTGTGTGCTTTGGTGTATACTCATGGTGATATGTGGTTATAGTCCATCCAAAAACTGACTTGTATATTGCACCCTTCCAAAAAAAAAAAAAAAAGGCATATATAGAATCTTACAGTGGTCTGAAATAATTGTAGTGAGTGAAGTGTTTTCAGCTCAGAACCTAAACTACATCCCCACAGGACTACTCATCATTCATTAATTCCACACAAAGTTCAACATATAGGTAATAATGTAAACCTTGACTGGATGAAACCAAAGGTGAAGATAATGGCTGTAAGTTGCTGAAACAATATGTGGGTGTCAATGAGCGTGTTTACATGACGTTTTATTCCTGTTTAATTCAGAATAAAGGTTCATTCCACTTTAAGATGACCATGTAAACACATAATTCCAGTTAAAATGGCATTTTGTATTTAATCTTAATTCCAAAAAATAAAGTCACTGGTTTATTCCACTCTTAATTCTGATTTCGATAATTCCCCTGGCATGGAAACAGTTTAACATTATTAAGTTAGTAATTTATTTTATCTCAGACATATGTGTAGGTATTTCTCACCTGACATGTTCCGCTGTGTTACTTCCACCTTCGTCAGAGGGTCACGTGAATGTTGCAATTACGTGCTTTTAAAAACAATTTAACAGTAAGACATAATGAACATTCTACAGTTTAACATTATTGCTGTCATTCTGCACATGCTCCTGGTCTTGTCGCGATGATGCACATATTTCATGATGATGATGATGCATGTATTCCACACTGTCAGCATTAATATGTTGATTCAATCGAGCTGCTGCTTCACAATTATTACAAGAGTAAATGCAAAAATCACATGTAGTGTCTGTTATTCCACATTTCATTTCATTCATTCGTTTCATCCTAGTAGACATCCAGACATTAAGTGGGAATTCTGTCCAATTAGAACCCTCTGTACCCCCAGTTCTGAAAGTCCAATTAACTAGATAGTGAGGTAACTTAAACCAAATATTTGGGAGAATCGTTACGGAAATGATTAAAGCTCTGAAATTGGTAGAGATTAATTTTAGGACATACTGCATCATCTCAGAGGGGTGCCAAGAAATCGGGTCAAATGGATTTATCTCAATATATGCTTTTTTGGGTAAAATCTTTTTTTTACAATTTTATTTTTAGAAAATATATTGGCCACTGGAGAAACACTTTAATCCTTGAAAATGATACCTATGGATCCTATTAACTTTTTTAGGTATGTTAATTGAGATAACTTTAACAAATTACCATGGTAACAGCCATTTTGGTGTGAAAAATGCCTTTTTTGTTAGTAAAACATTAAAAAAAAAAACCTTTGTCAAAAAGCATACAGATATTTAAACAATTTTCACATCATCAATAGCTTTTAATTAAGCAAAACATTCATTGCAGCAGAAAATTGGCAATTACAAGTGTAAGAACGCCAAAAATTTCCATATTATGAAACTATCTATGCCCCTTCATAATGACAAAAAATTTCCTGATGGTTTTAGGACAAGAATGAGGCAAAAATTGTTTAAATATCTGTATTGGTTTGCGAGATATGTTTTTTTTTTGTTTGTTTTAGTAACAAAAAAGGCATTTTTCACACCAAATGGCTGTTACCATGTTAATTTGTTAAAGTTAGCTTAAGTAACATACCTAAAAAACATTCATAGTATCGATTGGTATCATTTCAGAGTATAATGTTTTTTTCTCTCCAGTGGCTGATATATTTTCTAAAAATAAAATTCTAAAAAAATAGATTTTACCCCAAAAAAGCACATTTTGAGATAAAACCATGTGACCGGAGGCTCACATTTTTTGACACCCCTTCTGAAACGATGCAGTATGTCCTGACGTTCATCCCTACTACTTTTGGTGCTTTAATAATTTCTGTCACGATCAAAAGAATAACCTCCAAAGGTAAAAAGCATTATACACCATTTCCAAAGAAAATCTTTATTCGGAATTAAAATTCCCATGTAAACATGAAGGAAATACTGCTTACATGGATTGGACTTCGCAACATCATCTGACTTCATCTCATAATTGGGTCTCACCTATTGATGTGGCTGCTAACCTAAGCCACATCAACATTACATTAGGGGATGTAATGTCAAATTCAAATGTGTGTGTCTGTGTATTCCAGTTCACATGATAGTTCACAAAATATTATTTCAATCTCACCTCACATATGTTGGGTTGACCTCAGAACAGCTCAATATATAAACTAATAATAACAGCTTCAATTCCAAATGAATTTATTCAGAATAAATCATTTTGATAAAACACAAGAACATCATATAAATGTAGCCATTGACACGCTCTGATACAACAATACTTTAGCTATTAGAAATAACATGGACAGTTATTTCAGTAAATCCTCTGTGTAAAACTGGCAAAACAGTCAGATACTGCAGGAGAAAAAAAAACTGGATATTTAAGTGTTAATACTAATATTAATATTAATACTAATACTACTTTTTTTATTTGAAATACAGCATATTGACAACCACTACAAGTGCTCCTTTTTCTACCAATGCTGCTGTCACTCAAAACCAACATAAAGTTTTAATAAGACCAGTTTTAAATTATGAAAAAAAAAATCTATTAAAATCATAAATCTTCTATAATACTGACCACAAAATGAAAAAAAAAAAACAAAAAAAACATTGAGATGTATTTTTATGACCATATCACCATGCCTCTCACCTTTGAAGTTTCTTCTCACTTCTGCTTTAATTTACCTTGCCACTAATACATTAACGCCTCAATCTTTCAACCTCTGCGGATTGATATTGAATATGTTTAATATTCACACAAGGGTAAGAAATTGTCTGTCACAGTGAATATGAAAGCAATAAACTGCCTTTATTAAACACAACACAGGAGAGCACGGAGAAATGAACATGTGAAGCAAATCTGCTCTTGATAGAAACAGCCGACAGTCAGAGTCTTAAATTTAATAGTAATCCCCTAGTGACACCCATGTAGTTAATTCCTGGACGCCCTCCATTCTGCAGCAACAGGGTTATTAGAACATCATTCCAGCAAATGTCTCATGGTTTTACCAAGTCATCTTCTTTTTTTTTTTTTTTTTTTATTGAAAGCAAAGCAGTAATTTTTCAAAGTCAGATGAGGAATTTGTGTATTTATGCTCTGCCTTGTACAGAGAGTAGACACATGATTACTGCAGTAACCATCATGCTTTAGCCTCATCTGGAATCAGCTTCCTCTATTTCTGCTCTGAGCTTTTATCTTTTCTCCTTTTAGCCTTCATGTTATCATGGGTAATATCATTTCCACATGTTCCTTCACATGTAAAGCAAAGACTCAATTAGCCGTAGGAAGGCTGAGTGAATGAGTGGAGGTGGACCTGGGTACATCACAAAGAAAATGATTGCTGAAGAGGAAACATATAAAAGAAAACACTTGAAGAAATGATAAATTGCAAAACAAATGCCACAAAGGACTATGGCTGATTTACCAGTGCTTGGCGACATGTAGGAAGAAAGCATTTGAGCATTAAATTATGACTGTATGGGGAATTTATGTATATACAGAGTGTCCCATAAGTCTTTATGCATAGGAATAATAAATGTTTCTTGACATAAACCATTTTTATTTATATACTATGCTCTATATGACTGATATTTCAATTCATTGCTTTTTGTTCAAATGCAGTCTTTAGGTTATCTAAAATATAAAGAAATACATCTTTAGAACCATATATGTATAGAATGTATGATGTCTCCCATGTATGGAGACGCTCCTCTTGATTTTTTCTCCATTCACTAATTTCCTGAGGAAACAGTGATGTTGATAACTTCTCCCATTCTGTCTTTTTGGACATGAAAACTCACCATGTACCTGATGTGGTCCTCTACTGACCATGTCCATCCTCACTGCATCTGAAAGTTGTGCCCAGTCTGTGGGACCTATGGGTGCTCCCTTGATGGTCCTCTCCCCTCAAGTGTGCCAATATAAGATAATGATTATGGGATGTCTGCAGGGCAAATATATACATAGAAAATCAATACTGTGCTTTCATTGGGATACACTATAACAAGGAAATACATTAAGTGAAACATATTTGTTATCTTAATTTTGTTCATATCTATTACTGTTAGCAGGCTACCAATTTGAAGGATCAATTTCCTTGAGATCAGTGATCTTAAGGAAAAATCTAAATCCAACAAGCAGTAAATACACATGAGATAATACTTGTACATTGATTATTTTTTTAAGAATGTATCTGAAACTAATCTCTTTCAAAATAGCCACACAATAAAGATTATTGAAAGGACTTACCTGCTGCTGTAGACTCTGTGTCTGTGGTGACACTGGTACCTGGAGTGGTTCCAGATATCTGTTCACCTGTGTCTGTATTCAATGGTACAATGAGTGAAAATGATAAATATTTATTATGTTTAGGAAATAAATCTGCTATGGAGAAATAACAATGCTTCCTCTTTATAGCCTATACTACAATGCAAAAGAGTTTATGCAGTGTAATGACAGATGCAGGCATTTTTTTTTTTTTTGGGGGGGGGGGGGTTACCCGACAATGTTGATGCGGTGAACCATCAGTCCTAGTATTTACACTTAACTATGTCATTACACTTTACTTTTGTGTTTCACTTTGTTTGCTTTGCTTATTGTGTGAATGCTGCTGCTATTATAAAGACATTTCCCAAATATAGGTTTAATAAATTACTTCTATTCTAAGGGTAACAGCAGACATTAAATTGAAAACCTTGCCCTTGCAAATGGTTTCAAAGTAGGCTCAAATTTTGTTTACTATGTTGGTTTTTTTTTTTTTACTTGGACAGACTGGAGAAAATGCTTAATATCAAAAGGAAACTGTTCTTTGTGCTCCTGACCTCATATATGAGGCTGAAAGTTTATGGAGCTACTCCCATTTAATTACAACCAAACTTACAGCTAATAATCATAGTTTATCTAGCTAGCTGACACTAAATAGGTGGCAAAAAAATACATTTCATTTTATTTTA
This sequence comes from Siphamia tubifer, assembly GCA_020466265.1. Taxonomy (NCBI): domain Eukaryota; kingdom Metazoa; phylum Chordata; class Actinopteri; order Kurtiformes; family Apogonidae; genus Siphamia; species Siphamia tubifer. Next base: position 19,043,974 of record CM035795.1, on the reverse strand, counting down.
TTTAACCTTAATTTATCCCAGCATCTAGATCTTATTTATAATGACAGCCTGTCAACAGACCAGAGTCACTTTAGGGGAAAGGGTAGAGGGCTGCAAACTAAAAACATAGATAAATATTTACATAAAATGATGGTTAAATAACATGTAACACACAACAAACACTTCTGGATAAACCAGTAACATATACAACAGCAGACATCTGTTGATTGTTTATTACATACATTTCATGTCCCAAAAGAATATAACTTGTGACATTCTTAAAATGATGTTACATAACTTTTATTTTTTCAAACTGTTATTAGCCTACAGTTTAGTTAGCCTGTTTTAGCTAGATATCTACCACTGATAGAGACAGGCAGGTAAGCTAGCTAATACTAGCAACTAGCTGCTATCTCAAAATCCTTCAGTGTGAAGAAATTATACAGAATGTTTGTTTTTAGTGATAATCTATTGTGAGATGTCGACACAAACACATACATGTATCATTCAGGTACTAATAGCTCTACTTACAAAGCTAGTTTAGTGGCTACACGTAGCACAACAACGGTACAATCAATTAAGACAGACAGTTGTAACATAAGTGGCACAAGATTTTGATCAGTAATGTAGTTTATAAATGTAAATACCTTTAGAATCTTCTCGTCTTCCTCCTTCATCCGTTTTCATCCTTGAGTGCCAGAAGGTTTAGACTCTTCATGTTTACTAAACAGCTGGGCGTAGCACACATTAGTTTATATTGTTGTTCAACATTGAAAGCTGCTGCTCAAAAAACGTATGTTTGTTGCATTATTAGGTCAAATCATGGTGTGTACACAGAGGGAACACCATGAGCTATTATGTTAATTATTTGTTTAAGATATTGTTTTCTTATATTTGGTCCTACATTATGTTTATGCAAAGTCCAGATGAGGTGTGAAGAAAATTTGGTAAACGTCACCAATAGAGGGCGCCAAATGTGCCTGGGGCAAATGCCTTATATGCCTATGCCAAGACTGTTCGCAATGAAAAAGTGTTCCAGCTGGTTTAGGGTAAAATGGCAGAGACAGGCTTCATTCAATTAGCGTCCCAGTCTTGGATTAAACTAAAAAAAAAACCTGTGCAGCCATTATCGGCAAGTGAAGGACCATAGCAGTGGGAGTGGCTCAGAAAAAAAACACTGGAAATGATTCTGTGTTATTCCTCTAGTACGCTGGTCTGTTTGTTTATATTTCCAGCTGGGTGTGCACCTCCTACTACGTGATGACACTTGCACAAAACAGCAGATCTCCCTAGACAATGGAAACACAAGCTGTCCAGAAGAGACCCGTACCGTACCCGACCAGACCTGACCTGTGGAAACATGGCTTTTGTCTATCTGTCTGTCTGTCTGTCTGTCTGTCTGTCTGTCTGTCTGTCTGTCTGTCTGTCAGCAGGATTATGCTAAAAGCTCTGAATGGATTTTGATGAAACGTACAGGAATGATAGATAATGGGTCAAGGAAGAACCCTTTTGATTTTGAATAATGAAGGTCAAAGGTCAAGGTCGCATTAAAGATCAACAGCTAAGACACATCAGTGGTAATATCTTAGGATTCACATTTTTTATTCACATCGCCTCAGCTTCAGACATCAGATGGGTTAACACCTATGGCTCCATCATGTCACGTTTTGACGTCATATCAAACGTTGACGAAGGTCTACTGTCTCTGCTGCCTTGTTTTAGTTTATTTTATTCTTTTCAAGATTCACACTTGACAGGAAGTTCTCCAATCAGGAAAAACATGTGGTTTTATACACAGGTTGTGCAAAAATATGACAGCAAAACAACCAAACAGCAATAATTAATCCCTGTATCTCTTGAGATGAGCTACTATATCCACGATGTTGCACATCAAGGTTATTTACCGGGAAAAGGAATACATTAAATGTGTTGCATTTATATTTTATGAACTGGTTTCATGGTTTTAGCCTGCCTCAGTCCTTGGTTAAACACACATGCACACACAGCCATGTTTTTATTACATGTGTTGGGCATTGCTTTGAACAACATTCATTTTCTTTAACCATAAACAACATATTTAGACCTAAATCTGACCCTTACCTTAACTCCAACCTTGAAACTCTTGATTAAAACTCTGTAAACCTCAAATTACTGATATGTGAAAATGTTGACAGATTTGACTCCCCTTAACATATGCAATATTAACAGACACACACACACGCTACCATGCATGCCCCTTCCACACAGACATGGTTTACTGCTTCTGATCTTGCAGTTCATTAAGGTGATGTTCTTGCCCCAGAGAAGACCAGAAGCTTAATACTGAATATGCATGAGAATCATATTAATTATTGTTATGAGTTACAGTGTAGATACAGTATTTTTGCTTTCATTTATGTCTACTAGTCCTGTCACACTTTTTACAATTTTTAATCAGATTAATCACAGGGTTACGATTTCAGTGATCCATTGTTTATCAATGGGTCCACAAAGTAGCATTTTCCACTGTTTTGGTGACAGTTTAAAATGACACTCTGGGAATTTTGGACATCGGACCGAATCAAATTTCCGAGTGAGCCAGAGTGTAATAATAACTGATTTGCTTTGGGTGCTTTGAGGAATGGGTATGACTGTTTTAGTGGCCGACTGCTATAAAAGACATTCACTTAAACTAGCCTAGAAACAGCCACCTCTGATTTTATAAAGAGTGCATGAAATTAAAAAAAACAAATATGGTGTCATATGACGGCAAAACGTAACGTAATGGAGCCGTAGGTGTTGACCCATCTGATGTCTGAAGGTGAGACAATGTGAAGGAAAAAAACCCCCACCAGATTCTATCTTGTCTGAATCCTGAGATATTACCACTAATATGCTTTAGATGTTGACCTTTAGTGTGACCTTGACCTTTGACCTTCATTGCTCAAAATCTAATGGGTTCTTCCTTGACCCATTATCTATTATTCCTGAAAGTTTAATCAAAATCTGTTCAAAACTTTTTGCATAATCCTGCTGACAGACAGACAAACGGACCCATATTTAATACCTCCTTGGTGTAGAGCGGATGTAGAATGGACCAATCAGAGGCCTCTTTTCTGGTCTTCCCCGCATCACTGTCTGCGGTGGGTCACATTTTTTGGGAGTCTCTGCGGGGGGGTGGGGGGCAGACATGTTGCAAATGACTTGGCTTCGGAGCATAAATCCAGCCTAACAGTGATGTCCAAAACCAGAAGGGGGTGTGATCCCTCCCATCCCATACTTAATTAAATTAAATTAAATTAAACTAATTGTACAATTACCTACAAAGTACAGAGTAGTTGCACTGGAAACTGGATGGAAATTACTTGTAATAAGAGGTTATAAAGGCATTATTACCTAAATATGACCATAAAATTACCACCTTATTAGCAATCCATAATGTAAAGTGTTACCTTCGTTAATGCATTAATTTTGACAGTGCTAATCTACACTTATGATCCTTCAAAGTAATTGAAACCAGACAAATCCAACATGAAAAGGTACAACAATGAATATTGAAGGGTCTGGTTGAGATTGAAGTAATTGGTATAGAAGGAAAACAGTGGGGAATGACAATGACAAGGTGGAGAGTCATCTTCTCTTTTCTTAATCTCTTCCAGCTGGTATAGATAGTCTTGTAAATGGCATGTTGCTGGATCCTGTGGTGAGACGCTTGCAAAATTACAGAAAATTAAGTGTACAAGATTGGCGACCAAAATCCAATCTGCTTCCAGCCTCAGCCATTTTGTAAAGTTGACGATGCCTGGGAACTTGTGACAGTCCAATTAAGGACATTTGCATATCGGGAGGCTTAAATTATTGTCATCCGCTGGAGCATAAAATGGAGGTGCAACTCAGAAGGAGATAGTAGTGATCTGCACTCGTAGACCACGGAGATGTGTGCATGTGTGTGTGTGTGTGTGTGTGTATGTGTGTGTGTGTGTGTGTGTGTGTGTGTGGGGAAAAGGTAAGTGTTTTTAAGTCAAAGACACTGCGGGAGTTTTATTTTCATTTCTCATCATTCTCATTGCCGTCTACAGTATCTTTTTGTCATTTGTACTTTCATCCTCTTCTCATTTTTAAGGTTTCTGCTCCTTGTTTTATCTCACTTCCCTCCTTTACATCCATCTTTGCGCCTCCTACTCTCATGAGCTTTTAGTTTGTTGAAAGACGACCAACACAGCTCGCTATTTAGCAGATCTTAAAGTTTTATCTACTAGATAAATGATGAGACCTCACTGGGTGTAGATAGTAGCTGTAAAATGCTCCATTACTGAGAATAAAAGTAGAATTTATTTTTCCCCCCTAGTGTCAGACAGTGAACTTCCATTGTGTAGCTAGAGATTCTCTGTTAACTGTCTCTCATTTATCCCATCTTTGCCCGAGGCATCTGTATGGTTTTTGGCCTTATGTCATAGAGCTACAACCAACAGGAGGTGCGGTGAGAGAAAGTGTATCTGTCAGGTGAAAGGCAGGGGTTAGGCCTTACAAGGAATGACTGCGGGCTGTATGTTTTAGGCCACATAAACCATCCTTGTATCTTTTCATTTAACTTTTTTTTTTGTCTTGATGCACCTCTTTGTGTTTGATTCACTACTTAACCATATACTTGACTTTTAGGACTCAATGTCAGGCATCTCACACATAAATTAGACATTAAATTGTGGTGTCTGAATCTTTTTTAGTGATTCTTAACCCTTTTAAGATGACTGTGTCACCGGTGATGCATTTTTACATTTTTCCACTGTTTGCGCTATTTTGAAAATCCAAACTTTATTTTTAGCAATACTTTATATTCTATAACACGTTAGGATACAAGACTGGATTGGTTGAGGGGGAGGGGTGGAAGTGGGCGGAGCTTAAAGCAGCACAAGGCAGATGGCGAGTGAGAGAGATTAAGATTTTTATGACTTTTTTTAGCTTATTAACTGTGTTATAGTGACATTTTAAATATGCTTTAGTGAGGTGTTAACTGTGTTTTAGTGAGGTTTTAGTTGTGTTTTAGTGAGGTTCAGGGTTTGAATTATATATATATATATATATATATATATATATATATATATATATATATATATATATATATATATATATATATATATATACACTAAAATATATAAATATATATACACTAAAATGCGCAAGTATAGCCTAAAAAAGCATATGCACCTTTTATAATAAATATGTTAAAAATTCAAGTCTGTTGCATTGGTTTTCATTATAACGCACTGTTTTAAATAATTATTACATATAGTAATGACAATTAACTTGCATATATTGAAAGTTAGGTTCCTGAAAAAAGTTTCAAAAGAATTGGCAAAATCTTTTTCTGATGCTGTAATTGCACAAATCTAGGCAGTCTGTTATGATGGTAGCCATTAAAGCATTAAGGTATATTTTGATCTATAGTGTCCAAAGCTTAAGATAAATATAAAGCACTTAAACAATATTACCATGCTGTTTCTGCTGCATTTAGCTGCAGGAGTGTAGTCTCCACACCATAACCCACCTCCACACTATAAGTTATTTATGTCCACAGTGACTCATAGGTTGCTGAAGTTTTCTGCATCAAAGGTGAAGTAGAGTGCAAGACAAAGGGACCACACTGTATTTTGCTTCGAGGGCACTGATGTATTCAATTTTCTGCTTCATCACATGCCCCTTATTTCATCAGCTACATAAAAGTGACCTTTTGTCCTTTCCTCATATTGTGATTCAATGTTCTGGGCTATTTTAACATTAAATTCAGAGCCTTAAACTCTCTGGAGTCATATAACAGGTAAAGCTACATTACATTAGCTTTGGAGCTAGCATTTGACCTTTGAAAGTATCGCTACAAGTAGAGAGGACTGAGGTTTTAATGTTACTTTTTTAAATATATTGATTAATGTAGAATTTGTCAATAAGGACATTGTATTTAAATTAAATATTACTGCCCCTACACACCCAGCTGAATGCTCAGGTCAGCTGACCCAGGCTCAACTCTCTAGCTTTGGAATGAACTGCCACTGCACATTAGACATGTATCCACACTGTATAAAACCCTTCTTAAAACCCACCTCTGCTCCTTGACATTTTATACCACATAGGCTGTTGGGGGGGTTTTGTGCACAGATATTTCCGTTGGGGTGAACAGGCTATTTTTATTTTATTTATTTATTTATTTATAATTATTTATTAATTTATTATGCTTTATTCTGTTTTTATCATAGTATGTTTAGCTTTTATTATATTTTATTATGTTTATTTTATTGTAAAGCACTTTGGAACCTTTGTGGCTGTTTAAACTTGTGCATTATAAATAAAAATAGATTGAGTCTGATTGGATTGGATTGGATTGGATTGGATTGGATTGGATTGGATTGGATTGGATTGGATTGGATTGGATTGGTTTGGATTGGATACATTTTGAAAATACACAACTCTAAAGTCCAAACCCCTTTCTTTAAACATCCAACCAAACCTACACCTCCACAATACTGGAACACACAATACTTATTCCTGAGGATTAATGTGCTCTGCATAGCAACAACAATTTGCCCAGATGCTTTTGGACCTCCAGTCTGGTTTGAACCCCCCCGGACTTATTGAGTTCAAACCTATCTGACCGTTACATTTTGTAGTGATTTTCTAGTGACTAAACAGGTGAACTGTACATCTCAATGTTGCTAACATAACTAGCCTAGCTCTAACTTAATTATCTGTACTACTGCTCCAAGCTCTGAGAACATTCAATTCAAGTGGGGGGGTGACATTTAAGTTTTATAGAGATATCACCGATTATTAATTATCCAAATAATTGGATGGGTTTTATTCAGACCTGTCCGTTCCACAGGTGACATTTTTTAAATGTTTTAATTATTTTTGTGTAGAGCATTTAATTAATTGGGTGTAATCGGGAGGTATTAAAGAATATAGTAAAAAAAATGCTCCAGGAAAACATCTAGCACCCTGCCTTTACAAAATACAACACACTATGTCCCTAAATGACAAAATAGATTTGGCAGCCGGTGTGTGTAACATTATTATCACCAAACCTTGATCCAGAAAAATGACATTCAGAGATATCCCAGCATGCCTCAGGGTCATCATTTTAAAGGCCCTGTGATGGCCGTGAGACCTTAAAGGTATTACAGATGTTTTCTGAATAAGTGCCAAAATAAAAAATATTGACAAAAATAGGCCGTAGATTTCCAGTTTGTTTTGAATTAGATTTTTTAATGATAGAAATATTCATGTAAATTATTCATTTTGCATTTAAAGGATAAATTTTCTTCTATTTATGGCCAAAATGTAACAAATCTTTCAGAAATCTACAGGTAGATCATTTAATAAAATTAAGAAAAGAAAAAAAAAAACATATTGTTTGGTAAAATTAATTATAAACCTACTGCAATACAGTATTCCATCCTTATTACTGAACATAAATTATATATTAGTGCTATAATAACAAGAATAACAATAGTAGATATACTTTATATGTTGTATTTTCTTTTTAGTTTGTTCTAATTTAGTTAATCATATGCATTTGTATTAAATGTGACTTTCACAACCTTTCATTTTTGTGTTTCCCCTTTTAGAAACAGATACTTAACTTGGCAATCCTATACTACACTACAGCTTACTACTGTAATAGCAATACTACTACTGAAATACTGTTGTGGTAGTAACTAAAATGTATATTTGGTTCCAGCGTAACTGGAATGACAAAATGGAACCTGACAGATAGTTTTGTGCACTGATTCTTGTCACTTTATGTCATATTTAATGGAACACACAGTGATATTAAATAGAAACAGGCAACTAGCACGTTTTTTATGAAACATATTATTATTTATATTACATTTTAACACAAACCAAATGTTCCTAGTTAGTAGTGAGATCATTAAAAGTATTGTTTGTGCATTTGTACTATGTATTTTTAAAGAAAAGGGAATATAATGTGTTGTACCCTTTTATACTGTCTTCTTTTTAATAATTAATTTAATATATTTGTTTTGGCCACTGCTCTCGTGTGACTGTGTGAGTGATTTATTTATTGATTTATTTTTATATTATTTTATCATATGGATTCTACTGTAACAGGTGCCAGCCAGGTCTCTCTCCTGACGTTTAAGATTTGTATCTGCTTTGTCATTTAAAAAATATAAAAGATGTGTTTACGTTAACTACACCCTACACATTAAATGACATCAGAAAAAGAAATCACACTTTCACTGATTCATGATACAAACATATGTATATGTACATGTACATGCATTTCAGTTTGATATATTCTATATATTCAGTGTTATTACCTGAATATAGCTAGCTATTAAGGATGTGGAATGTTAGGTAAAATTATATATATAATTTTTTCAGGACCTTAAACTACCTGAATACCTGAGATCTGCTCAAACTGTCAGTTCATTTACACCAGGCCTGAAAACATTACTGTTATCTGTTTAATTATATTTGAAATGTTTTTACAGCATGTCTCTTATATTAATTGATCCAAAGACATCCATTGATCGGAAATAGTGGTCATTGGTCTCAATAGAACTTACCTGGGTAAATAAAGGTGAAATAAAAAAAAAAAAAAGTCTCTTAATAGTGCATTTTAATCATTTTAATTTTCTTACATGTTTAATGTAAAGCACCTTGAATTGTCCTTTACACAAAATGTGCCAGAAAAATAAATGTGTCTTGATTTAAAACACAAAGTGAATGTCCAAAAAAAAAAAATGTCAAACTGACATTTTAAATAAATAAATAAATGTCTCTAAAATCTGTTTGAATCAAATCCAGTTCCCAGTCCTACAAGCCAATCAACCTTTTCATTCAACAACCAAGGCTGTAGATGATATTTTTGGAGGTTCCTGAATTAAAGCATCATTAGACAGAAGCCCACTTTTTTATTTTATTTTTTATTTTTTTGTCATTATAAAAAAAATCAGAATGTGGTCTTAATCAGAATCATTCATATGACTGCTCTGCCCTTGATGACTAATCTCAAGTATGTGAGAATTTTTATATTATATATTTAATCACAGACGTGTTCTTTATAAAAACCCAAATCCTCCTCATCTTCTTTGCTCTCTGGAGTAAAAGGGATGGTTGATTTTAAAGGAATGGCCTTTGGTTTATCAGTGGTGATATGCTGTCTTAACTTCCCCCCAGGCCTATAAACTGAATGCATTAGTAATGAATCACTCTGCAACCATACCCAAGTGGACAACAATTTGTGTCCATCCCGATCTGCTAACTCGGTCTATTCCACTTTCTTTATGTGAGACCTAAGGGATTTCTGGAAGAAACCAAGTCAAAGTAAAAAAAAAAAATAAAAAAAAAAATAGGGTGGGGGGGGTGGGGCTATCCACTCCTGCATTATTGTCAGTGCAGCTGAGAGCCATCTCAATACCATATGTGTGTCAGACACGCAGTAAACCCCTGCCCATCAGCATTATTGTAGTTTATTAGGCTAGCTCCTTAGCTGACAGCTGAACAATTGTGTTTTAGTTCTGCTGTTGCCCGATAGTGTCATCTTCATGCTCCTGGCACTTCCCTGTCATTTTCCCCTTGCGTGATTCGTTTTGAGATACTAGTGGTTACACACACACACACACACACACACACACACACACACACACTGAGGAATATGGAAAAGCCTCAGTAGTGGTACACTCCTTCATTGAAGCTGTCATACTTCATTGAAATGAAAAACCAGTGGGAAGCATAAGAAGCTGAACAAAAAAAAAAAAAAAAAAGAATAAGGAGGTAAGAGTGAGAGAAATGAAGGGTTTGGGCGTTTATCATCATCCACTTGACACACAGGATAGGCGACAAGCGGCTGTGATAAAAGAGACATGGAAAGTGATAAATGTGGCTAGAGTGTAAACTTTAATGGCCCAACCTTGGATGGGAGCAATTTGCCAATATTTAATTAACTGTAATGTGATCAATCAGAGTGTTAAAGGATGGAGCTGTTCCGGTGGGGCTCACCGCCAGCCGCACTCATCCTATAGTTCATTTAGCCTTGAGAAAGCTCCAAGGAAATGCAGCAATCAACAAAAGCACTTCTGGTTTGTGTCTAGAGGATCCCATTGTCACTGTACTGACAACAGCTGGATGTTTCACTGTAAATCATCAGAGATGTTCGAGGCCTGGAACATGAAAGGGTGGCTTTTGGTCAGGATTGTTGTTTGGGAGATTAATTTGACATGTTTTTGAGATTATGTTGCTGTTTTTCTTATATTTGCTTTCTATTTCTGGCAGATGAGGTGACCTAGAAAAAGCCAAATAGCATTAGGCCAAGACAGAACATTGTTTAGTTTTGTGTTTTTTCTGCTACTTCTCTCTTTAGAGTAAGAGTTTAATAACTGTCTTTTTGTCCACTCTTGCATTCAGTGTAATTTTCCCACTGTAGCACTTATTTATGTCCAGGATTATGGCGTTGTAATGTTAATACTTGTGGAAAATCAGAATTCAAAACTGGAAGAGGTTGTTATTATAAGGATTGCATGCTAATATCTGACTGCAATGTCATTTTAACCTCTAAGGATCCAGTGTGACATTTATGGCACTTTCCAAATTAATTTTTGTCCATATTTAATCATTCTTAAATGATTTATCACTATTTATTGCCATATGATCTTCTGGATTTTGTGGGGTGTTTTTCAGTGAAAATTAAGTATTTTCCTGCATTTAATTTACTAATCATGTTGTTGTTCATGGGACGGCACGGTCACAACAAGGAAGACCTTGGTTCAAATCCCATACCAGACCTTTCTGTGTGGAGTTTACATGTTCTCCCCGTGACTGCGTGGGTTTTCTCCAGGTACTCTGGTTTCCTCCCACCATCCAAACACATGCACTGCACATGCAATTGGTTTATCTAAAATGTGAGAGTGATTGTTTGTCTATATATGTTCAGCTCTGAGATGAACTGGAGCTGGATTAGGCCCCCAGTGACCCTAGTGAGGATAAAGCGGGTTCAGATGACGAGATAATGTTGATGTTCATAAGTAAAGAGTAAAGTTGACAATTATTATATCAAAATGTTGAGAAAATTAGAGAAAAGTTAAATTTTTCAACAAAATCAGTCATTGGTGAACAGAAACCCAGTGTGTCACTGATCAAACTCCATAGGTTTTACTGGTGAATCAATATTATACAAGATGTTTCCATGGTAACTATGGAGCCTCTGAACATTCAAATGTGTCATATCTATCTATCTATCTATCTATCTATCTATCTATCTATCTATCTATCTATCTATCTATCTATCTATCTATCTATCTATCTATCTATCTATCTATCTATCTATCTATCTATCTATCTATCTATCTATCTATCTATCTATCTATCTATCTATCTATCTATCTATCTATCTATCTATCTATCTATATATCTGTCTGTCTGTCTATCTATATATCTGTCTGTCTGTCTGTCATACATAACATAACATAACATAGCACAGATTAATCATCTTGACTAATCTGATTAAACATTTTAACACAAGTAAATTGAACAGTTTTTTACAATTTTGTTGAAACTGCTGAAGGTGTTCAATAGAATATATATATATATATATATATATATATATATATATATATATATATATATATATATATATATATATATATATATATATTCACATTTTTGGTGTATTTTTCTGTATTTTAGAAGAGTTTTTGAACATGTTTTGGATTTTTCTTTTTTTTGTGTTTTTTTTGGTAAATTTTTGTGTATTTTAGCATATTTTGAATCATTTTTATCGTCTGCATTCTTTTTTCTTTCTTAGTGTATTTTTTGTATTTTGTGGGAAAGTTGAGTTCAACCCCCCCCCCCCCAAAAAAAAAGAAAAGAAAAGAAAAAAGAAAAAAAAACTGAAAAAACAAGACAGTCAACTCACATAAAGTGTTTTGATTACGATTCAACTAATAGAACTAATAGATGTACTTTACTGTTCTCAAGCTGGGAAATTACAGTGCAGCAGCAGCATAACACACAGTAAATGTATAGAACAGAAGAGCAAACACACTATACAGAGTAAATTAGCAATATAAACACAGACCTGGGTAATTACACTGTAAGGTATAAAATTAAACTGGGATGATTATGAGCAGATTAGGTGAATGAGAGGACTTTGAACATCACACATAGGTGAGTTGTTGTTAAATGAATGGCATGTAGCACAAATAAAAAGCCAGATTGAATGACTTAAAGCATCAAAAACCACCTGTTCAGCCTGTTTTTAATTCAAACATTTCTGTAGTAAATGGACATGAGACAAAACGTCCTTTGTTTTTTGCACTACTACAAAAGGTTAAAAGAACAAAAGGTCACGCCATGGCCACTAGAGCCAGGTTTTAACAGAAGACAGCATTTTTGTGTTGCGCAATGAGGCCTCTTGAATAAACATCTGACAGCTGCTGTTTGTCAGATAACACCTTACGTATTTTTCAGGTAAACATATTTTACACTCAAAGCGCTGAGACCTCTAATTTACCTAACTCACCAAGGTCGGGTGTAGTTTGCTATGCATGCATATGCCCTTGGAATTCAAAGCAGGTTCTCCAAGCACTGAACACAGTCTGACAAATAAATAAATTAATAAACAAATGAATAAATAAAGTCTGATCTCAAGCCCTGCCATTATTTCTTTGGCCGCAGCGATGCCCCCTGGTCTGTCTGTAGAATGCGTATTTCATCAATAAAGAAACGCCACTAAAACTGTCCAGGAGGATAGACAACAGTCAGGCTAAGTGAAAATGAAGTGCAAATTGATGGCATATATTATCCCAACCTCAATTTTCTACTTGACCTTTATAACTCACCACCAAAAAAAATAAGGGTTCCCATGTTTTATTTCCTGGTTCCTTTCCATTCTGTCAGACAGGAAGGGTTAGACGGAGAGGTTAGAACTCTTTGACAAAAATATATGAATTGGCTAATAAAAGCCTGGCTGATTAAATTAAATTAAAGACGGTAATTGGATTTCTGCATGTGCAATAAAATAAAGCTGGATTGGATATAATGAAATTGTCTCCTCAAGATTTAGTTTCTGTGCTCCTCTTTTTATTTTTTTTTTATTTTTTTTTTTTCCCCCTGTGAAGGCTGAAAGCTGGAGGATACAGCGCTGCAGTGACAGGCAGAATTAGAAAGCCGAAACAATACAAGGAGCATGCAAAACGGAGTGAGACACTGGGGGTTTTTGCAACTGATTTATGTGACGTTTCATGAACAAATGCAACCAAATTGAATAAACAAAAGGCACCAAAAGGCATACAGACTCAGAAACACGTCAAGTTTATCACCTCACCATGACCAACCCTATGAGACGTATAAAAGGACACAGAACTACAATGAGTTACCTGCTAAAATGAAACAGAAATCAACCATAACTGACGTAGATGGACTTTATTATCATAGAAATAGATATGTACAAAATGTCATTGGATTAAACTCGCTGCAGGATATATATATAACAGAATAAAATTACAATGTAGATAGTGAAGTGACGTGTATAATATATGTAAAGTAGTACAGTGGAATATGGTTCAGGTTTTCTGAGCAATTAAATGCTCCCCTATACATTAGGATTTTGAAAAACACTTTAGTAATAAATAAATAAATAATAGAATACAATACAATACAATAGACGTCGTCATTGCACACAAGTTACAATGAAATTTGCACTTTACAATGAAATATATACCATTTAAACAATAATTCCTCTGTTACTGCTTATTGATTAAGTCGGATCTTTTTAGCAGGTCAGAGTTTATTTGCTTTATTTTGACACATCCTTCCCATTTCTCAGACATCATTCATCTGGTTCATTTTCATATTTTACATTTCACACACTTTAGTATGAGGAGAGGGGCAGTTAACAGTTTGATGGCTGAATTTATTCATTACATTTTACTTTTTTTTTTTTTTTTACACATTTACACATTTTTACACAAATTTCAACAGTTTGTTCCTCAGATTTATCACACATTATTCAGCCAAACCATGTGTGTTACCACTATGTGTTTTTTCCCCCAATTTATCTTTACATATATGCGTTGGCATATTGCATATATTTATTTGTATATTTTCAACATTTAGTTATATGTTATTTTTTATGTACACTCTTTCTTTTAGACTATGAATTTGCTGCTAATGTATTACTATGTTCTGTTCTGGGTTCTCTGCGGGTACTTCAGCTTCCTCCCACCATCCAAAGACATGCAGCTTCATTAGGTTAACCAGTCGATTTAACCCTTTGATGCAGGTCACTACAGTGGACAGTTATTCATGGATTTTGTTATTTTAGTTCCATATCAACCAATTGCTGTAACTTGGATATTCTTAATACCTGATCTGCACTAACATGTTTATGTGTAAATCAATCGCTTGTCGTTATTAGACTGTAATTAACACATTTCTTAAACAGAAAATGGATTAAAAATGTTTGATTTCATATTGATCTGATATTACATTTATTATATATGTTTCATTGGTTCAAACCTTAACTCATTGACTGCCAGCCATGTTCAGAACAGAGAGCTCTATACTGCCAGAGTTTTGGGCCATTTTCACTGAACTTCCAAGACCCAAAAATTATGTGTCCCAACACCTTGTATTGCCTCGTTCACGGGTGTTGACACGAGATGTTCACAACTACCACACATGCACACACACAAACAGCAACATGGCGTTAGAATGCACTTACCTGCACTCCCAGAGTGACGGTCTCCACTGGATTCGTGGGGATGAATCTGCCACCTCACTCTTATCAATCGCGTTGATAACACGCTTACATGCAGATCCAGTGACAGACAAACTGTGTAAGCTACATGCATTTTTTTGATTTCATCTTCCGCTTCGGCATTTTTTTTTTTTTTTCCAGGCAAGAGTAAAACAAAATAATCAAAGTGATCTATTAATTAATTTTAAATTTATGCACGAGCCGATGAAGGATGAGACACATGCAAGATGATTCCTGGTATTAATGTATTTTAAGTCATGTATTATTGTGGGTATAATGTAATGAGTGGGAGGGTGAGAGGGATGTTCTGTCTGCAGCAGACCCCTCTGTCCAAAACTAATTAAAACTAAATAAAACTAAATAAAAATACTTTGACTTTGACTCTCTCAATCTTTCAACCTCGCCAACCTCTAAATATATTATTATTATTATTATTATTATTATTATTATTATTATTATTATTATTATTATTATTATTATTATTATTATTATTATTATTATTATTATCATTATTATTATTATTATTATTATTATTATTATTATTATTATTATTATTATTATTATTATTATTGTTGTTGTTGTTGCATTCTGCACATGTTCGAAATAAATCATTCAAATCAAATCAAATCAAATCAGAAAATACAGCTTCTGCACCAGACTGGGACAGAAATACATTACCCACAAGTCCCAAATTCACACATATGATGGAAAAGACTTTGATCCACTACCCCCATGAAAAAACACCAAAGACATATATATACATATATATACACGTCTTTGGCAGTCAATGAATTAAACACATATTTTCCAGCTGAGTGGGTATTATAGGTTTATTAAAAAGATTTCAATCACATTGCTTTTTCATGCCAAAATAGCAATAAAAACACTTAGGAAAAAAATCTTGACTAAGTTTTTCATAATTCATGCACCAAAGGGTTAATGCAGCAGGCTCGACTCGATTCAGATAACAGGTACTATTCCTGGATATTGTAATAGAAATGAAAGTACCCCTCCTGTATGAACCGGGGGGGTGGGGGGGCAAATGACAGTTGAGTTTGATTGACACATCACTGTCCAATCATTTCAAGCAGGACCTCAATCCTTTCAGTCCTGTTTGTTCCACAGGTGACTATATATGTTTATTCTTGAGTGAATGCATTTCATTAATTGGTTGTATTCGGAAATGTGAAGGGGATTTTATGCCATACAGTAAAAAAAAACAACATCTCAGACCCTACCTTTAAGTTGTGTCAAACTGATAGTGGAAACATAAATCACTCAAGCATAAATCACCCATAGGTGTGAACAGAGGGACTGAATCATCAGTATGTCAGCAGTGACACGTCCAGTGTGTACCCAGTGTTCACTCATTGGTGGCTGGGATGGGCTCTGGCCCCTGTGAACCTCATGAGGAATAAGCATGCATGGATACTCTTTAGTAGGAAAGGATAACAGCATTGTGTTGAAATGATCATGATTATAGGCACTGGTTCAGTTGAAATACTAATGTGAAACAGCTGGGTCCCAGGGGTGCTGAAGCTACAAATGGTCAATGGTGGTGAATACCCTCATTTCAGAGCTGACATATACACAGGAACAATTATTCACACTCTTGTGGTGATTTAAATTCACCACTTATTATGGCTCATGTGTTTGGATAGTGGGAGGGAGCCATAGTACCTGGAGAAAACCCACACAGACATGAAGAAGTATTTTCTGCAAAGGAAAATAATCTTTCACACTTTATCTTTTAAGCTTCAAACTAAATCCAAACATTTTTACATGAGTGCTGTTTCCATGGGAGTTTTTATTCCTGTTTAATTCCAAATTAAATATGATTCCACTTTAAAATGACCATGTAAATACCTAATTCCAGTTGAAAATGATAGTTCTGAATTAAACTTAATTTTGAATAAAGTCACTGGTTTATTCTGATCTTAATTCCGAATTCAATAATTCCTCAGTTAATTCCTCTTTAAAATTATTCCTGTTCTTCTGCACATGTTTCTGGTCTTTTCACGAGATACACATATTCTATGCTGCCGACATTAGCATTGTTTATTGATTCCTATTGTTGATTAAGAAGATGCTGCTTCGTAATTATCACAAAAATAAATGCAAAAATCACATATAGTATCTGGTCTAACATGTTGATAGTTGACATCAATGCAAACAGGAAGTGGATGCAATAATTTGCTTACAGTAGACATCCAAACGTTAAGCAGGCATTCTGTCCAATCAGAACCATCTGTACCTTCAGCTCTTAAAGCCCAATTAACTAGAGCAGAATACACCTGTTTCCCATGGAAACCTTTATTCAGAATTTTCCATGTAAACACGAAAGACATAGCTTTAATTCTGAATTTCATTTATTCCAAATATATAATTCGTAATTAAAAAGCATCATGTAAATGTAGTGATTGTGGTTGTTATACCTATTATATGTATATCACCTGAATAGAGAAAAAAACTTGCTGAGATTTTTTGGATTTTACATTAAAAAAATCTTATTTGGAAAAAAAAAGTACAGTTGAGGTGATTTTATTTCTTGTCCTAAGCACCATTTGCTAAAGTTGTTGCATTTTTGTCTAGTTTTAAGGCACATTATATATTTTTTTTAGTTTATAGACTTTTTTCCCTCTTGTTTTCAGAATTCTAGCCAATCATTTTTCTCTTGCCCCATTTTGTTGTCAATATAAACCACTTTTTGGCTAAATTGAAGAATATTAGATTTCTTTTTTTTTTTCTAGCTGTTTTATTTTATTTTATTGCAGGCGAAGATATTGATATAAATACTATTATCAATTGATAGGAAGTCAGATATGGGTTTCCATTAGGTGTTGTGACCTTTGTGACCTTGAAAGACCAAATAAATATGATTTAATGTATTTAAATATGCTATTGGACTACAGGACCCTATTTCTGTGATTGCTTGTTTTTTTTCTAACCAACTTTGTTCGAGAGCTTGATGGTTCACTACAAGTTGCTTTGGATAAAAGCATCTGCCAAATGCATAAATAAATAAATCAATAAATAAATAGCTACATAATGATGTTTCCTTTTATCAGAGGTAGAAGCAGTTGTGCATGTGTACAGTTACAAACCCAGATTCAGCATGTTTTACACTGTCAACTTATTAATTCACATCCATCGACTATTGTGATTAATGACCCTAGTGACTGTGAAATGAACTGCAGCCAATGTCCCGTTACTTGTACACAAATGCTTGTGTACGCACATGTAGTTTGGGTTGTTTGGACTATACATGTCTAATCTAAAGGTTGTGCACTGATTCCACAGTGAAAGACGAGAGGGTCGTTAAGAAGCTGGGAATGAGTATAAATGTCACATCTTTGGATTTTCCTAGAATACCTGTGAACTTTACATAAAAATAAGTCTATAGGCTTTTATCCATGGGGAACACACCATTATTTAAGCTAAGTTATAATCCGTTCACAAGTTGGAAATATAACAACAATTAATACATCTTACATATTGCCTCTGTATTATAAAATCAGTCCTCAATCAGTGTTGGATATATTTACATGAGCTATAACTATGATATGATACAATAGAGCTTCATTAGAATCACACCAGTGAAATGTTAAAGCAGCATAAAGACAATTATACACACACATATATATATATATATATATATATATATATATATATATATATATATATATATATATATTATGGAATGGCATTCAGGAAATACATTTTTAAATATATTGAATGAACTTTTGAATATATTGATTCAAGCTGTAATTCGACATAATATTTCTTACATCAGCCATCCTCTCTGTGCTGCAGAATGTACTGTATGCCCATGCCATGCTCTCACACTAGATGATGACATTTGTCAGGAATTCCCGTTGGTCAGGTGGATCCCGCAGGATTCCTATTGGAAGCGAAGCAAAATTTTATTAATGTCATGATTGCGATGGGTATAAGAATCAAAGGGAGCAGGCAAAAGCAGGAACAACATTAATAGATGATGTTAAACAACCAAAAGGACAGGAACGCCAAAACTCCAAAGTCAAACGAACAACATACCCCACTGTGCTGTAACTCGCTGGCCGGACACTCCCAGAAGCTAAAGGCAGAGCTTTGTAATGATAACTTCTAACAAAGGTGTCACCTGTAGATGCCAGTGTTGCCTCAGTAGCCCACCTATAGAACTTGTGTGTATACTGAACAAGAATGTGACGTCAGACGTTAGACTACGTTGACTATGAGTCATGAATAAACAGCTAGCAGAAGCTAGCATAAACGATCAACAGCCATGTTTTATTCATAGACCAATAACAACATTAAAGCTTGTGTAGGAAACATGCATTTCAATTAAATAATGACGGGAGCTGGAGACGAAGCAGTTAAGGCAGAACTACAACGAAAAGTAAGAAGTAATGATGCATCAGTCAGACTGAGACTGATAGGGAAGTGACAGCAACAACAGGTTATATGCAGCGTGTAAAGCTTGTCAAATATTAGTGAAGTATTCTAGTGAATCTGAGACAAGTGGTCTGAAGAGGGACACATGTAAAGGGAAACTCAGAACTGAGCCTAAGTTTCTGGACGTCAGTATTTTTGTTAATTATGTATAAAATAAGTGAAAGTAACCAGTAAAAAAAAAAATAAAAAATCACTCAATTGCATTATTTAAAAAAAAAAATGGGATGGGAGTGGGAGTAATTTTGAATGGGATTGAGATGGGATTTTTTCTCTGGGAGTGGGATCGGACGGGAGTGAAAATCCACTTGCTAGCTCACACATTAATGTCCAGCTCCAATGTTCTTTCCTTCAACATCTCTCTTAGATCCTCATATTCATATTTTAGTTCAAATTTGTGGGTGCTTTTTTTTAATTTTATTTTTATTCTAGTAAAATACAGCATGGTTTGAATATGTTTTTCCTGCATTTTTCTGTTAACATAGTGTACTTTTGTGAAATCGTGGTAACTTTTAGTCCAAAAAACTCAGAGACAGAACAGCCAACTGACATAAAGTGTTTTGCACACTCTGCAAAAATGGATTTTTCTTTTCAGTAGGTCATTTAAAGCTGGACAAACACATTAAAGGCACATATAGTCCCTTCTTTCTTGAGTCTTTTTGAAATAACATGTCATGAAAAATTAAACGCAATTAGATAAGATTAAAAATTAATATTTAATGATGATTAATCAAAATTAATCCAAAGCAAATCTGTGATTACTTTTAGAAAATGTTAATCATTTGTATATATATATATATATATATATATATATATATATATATATATATATATATATATATATATATATATATATATATATATATATATATATATATATATATATATATATATATATATATATATATATATATATATATATATATATATATATATATATATATATATATATATATATATACTGTATATATATACTGTATATATATATATATATATATATATATATATATATGTGTGCCTTTAATGTGTTTGTCCAAACTAGACTATTTATAGGAAGTCGGTTTCTTTTACTATACTGTAATGGCTCTGAAACTGCAGCATCTTGTATTTGCAAATGTTTTGTTTTATCCAATTAAATTCTGCCTGTGTTTTCATTTTGAATGTTCTCAGGGAACTTTGGTCTTTGTGGTTTGTGCTCTTTAAATGTCTCTGTCAATCCACAGTGAATGCCTCAGGTCACAGTATCATGCAGCAGTTTTATACTGTCGACAAGGGCACTTTTAGTTCAACTCACTCCAGGGCTTGCCTATCACTCCTTCAACCTTAATGACCCAATAACCTGTACACAAACACACACACAAACACACACACACACACACATACACACACACACACACACACACACACTGAAAAACTCACCGCTATCATGAAAACCCCACAAAAGTGATTCATCAGCACTGATTTATTCCCAGCAGGAGTATGTGTTAATTACAGAGGCTCGATCAATAACTTCCACTAAACGATGGCTCAGAGGCATCTCTGTGTATGTGTGAGAGTTTGTCTGGGCACAGCTATATGTGCATGTGTGAAACCCCTTGGTGGTAAGTACAGTTGTTGCACCTGCATGATGGATGATGTGACTGTTTTAGCCATCAGGAGTGTTTTACAGGCTGTGAGTGGTCGTCTCTCTGAGCTGACCCTGTGACAGGCAGCCTGGAGCTGAGCCAGCAGACACAGCTGGACTAACAACGGCAAAGCGAGCAGTCACTTCTAATGATAAAGCCACAGTGCATGGTGGATTATAAAGGCTGCAGGTGACACTGTGGGTCAAAGCACTTGAATAACACTATTCTAGTTTTGAGTCTTGAGTTGGACCATTCAACTTTTCTATACGTAACTTTAATATACAGCAGTTTGTGAAAGCCAAAGTTATTTTCTGTGTGTTTTTGCACATTTTATTTTACTATACAAATATACAGCATTCATCTGTATATTTATACTCATTCACACACCCCTGAAGGAGTATTGTTTTTGGTTCTTTTTGTCTGTCAGCAGCTTTATGTAAAAACTACTGGACCAATTTCCATGAAATTTTCAGGAAAGGTGCAAGGTATTCCAGAATAGATCCCATTAAATTTTGGCGAATGTAGGTCAAAGGTCACAGTCCCTAAAAATGTGTTTTCGCAATGATTGAGTGTGAGAGAATGATAAAGCAAATCAGGTAAAATGTGTGCAAAGTGGGCGGGGCTTGTTGCACCTGGTGGCACTTGTTATAATTAACTCTGATGTATATTATTAAGCTATTATTATCAATAAATTTAATTTGGAAATTTTTAAATGGAAATATTTTAATGAAATATTTAAATATTGCCCCTTCATAAGTTTGTTTCGTCTCATCGTCTGAACCCGTTTTATCCTCACTGGGGTCACTGGGGTCCATCTCAGGGCTGAACATATATAGACAAACAATCACTCTCACAATCACACCTAGATTAAGTAATTAACCTATCAGTGCTTCTATCTATCTTTGGATGGTGGGAGGAAACTGGAGTACCTGGAGAAAACCCACGCAGACACGAGGACAACATGCAAACTCTGGTGTGGGATTTGAAACAAGGTCCTTCTAAGGTCCTTGCTAACCACTGAACCACCACTTCATAAGTTTGTGTCTGCAAAAATAGAATACACATTCCGATAATATAATATAATATAATATAACATGACATAATATAATATAATATAATATAATACAATATAATATAATATAATATAATATAATATAATATAATACAATATAACATGACATAATATAATATAATATAATATAATATAATACACATAAGACCTCCATCTCTGAATCACCCCAATCATTCCTTTCTATTCTTCTTCTCTGATTTAATGGCGGGTTCCGGTTTAATATAACAAGCAATCTAATTGGAGAACTAATAGCCAATCAGAATGTAGTTTGATGTGGCACTTTTGTAACATGTTTTCCAAACTGAGCGAGCGATTGGACAAACTGAGCACAGGTTGACAGAGAGAGGACAGGACTGAGAAGACACAGCGACCTGTTTGAGCATCAAGTTAAGAGTCTGTGAGAGGACGTATGAGTAAAACTGAATGAGCAAACACTGATTCAGTACAGAATAGATTTTTGTTTGTTCAAGTATACTTATTGTGCTCAAAATCCTGCATTGCTCACTCAAGATAAACAGTTTCGCATTCAAAACTGGCACAAAAATGACCCCATACATTCAGAGTGTTTGTATAAACACCTAAAAAAACCTGTGCTTTCTATGGTCTGTTTTAAACTGACCAAACAAAGTATGTCTGAATACACCCGTAAGATATATTATGGGTTGACTTCAATGCTTTTTATTCATAATTTGTTTGGTACAAGCTACTGGATCAATAGAAGAGTAGTTTTTTGGTCTGGTTATCACTGTTTACACACCCTGCGTACTTGTAATTCCTGACAATGTTTCTGTGTAGTGAAACATTTTGGCAGACACACCCACTTTTCTGTTTGTTGTTTGCAACTATTGTAATAAAGATTCAAAAAAGAAAAAAAATCTATGGGGAAAATCTGAAAAATAACTGACTCACTGGTTACTGAGCAGCGACACTGACCTTTTTTGGAGGTGAAAGGTTTTACACAGTGGAGGTACACATGGGTGTTGCACCCATGGGGGATCAGGGTGTTGCAAAACCCCCACTTCTACAACCAGATGATTTCATACCCCCCACTTTTTTCCTGGGGTTACATATTATAACGTTCCACTGGATCTAGGAAACTAATGGAAAGTTGGTCTCACCTACTTTTTATTGCAGGATAAATGGTAACTGTCGTAACTGTCACAATCACACCAAATAATATTACAATAAAACAATAACATTGTGGGGTCATTACAATATCTATGGATTAAACCATTAACCTGCCCTGGCGGTACACCAGCATAAGGAAATGAAGCTCACCTCAGTTCCCAAGCGAAATATAAATAGCTCAGTCATCAACCAGTAAGTAATGAGAAATGTTGCCGTTGTTAAACTAAGTTAACTAAACTATGTCTTGTTTTGTAACATATACCCTAAGCCAGTGGTTCTCAAACCTTTTTCAGTGATGTTCTCCCTGAGAAACATATTTTTAGTCCAGTAATCCCTTACATGGGCAAAAAAGAAGTACAGTACTGTAAAATCAGTGTGTGTTTTTTTTTAAATCCAAACTTATATGAATTTTATCTCATAATTGTGACTTTTTAATCTCATAAATTTTACTTTTTATCTCATATTTTGACTTTCGTCTAGAATTTGGGGTTTTTATCTCATAATTTTGACTTTTTATCTCATGACATTTTGACTTCACTTAATGTGCTTTCTAGTCCAGTGTGCCTTATAGCGTGGAAATTTTGAAAAGTTCCACGTACTTCCACATACCCGCTGCCCTAAGCTAATTTGCTGACAATACTAGGATCACTTTTGTATGTTTTGAGTAGGGGTAGGGAGGGGCAGGCTTTCATTCTTATTGTATTTCTGTCAAAAGTTTTGTTCTTCTCAGAATAAATGTTTAATTGAGGAAAAACACACTTTTGTTATTCTTTTTTGCCATATTATTACATTTTAAAATATAAAAATTGTTGGTTAATTTTCCCAATGATAGATTCAGAACATTTTGTGCATGTGCCACAACCTAGAACACCCCCGCATTTTAAATGTCTTTGACGCCCCTGGATGTACATGCAAAAATATATTACTAGATTGTGAAATACCGCCTTTGTTCTGTATCACAAGGCCACTTATACGCTTCAGGCATCCAGTCCTGACAAAATAATCCTGAAGTTGTAATAAATTCTCTTTGAGTGTGAGACAGCTTTTCATTTTTGTGACCCACTTGTTATAGTGTGCGCTTTAATGACACTCATTCCATTGCATTTGTGTTCAGCCGCCTTGTACATAAACAGACACTGTGACAAATGATACTGGCCCACATATAAACAAAGAACTTAAAGTATCCCAAAAATAATAAAACAAAAACCAAAAGTGAGGTCAAATGGGTCCAATACCCTATCATTATAAATACTTTTATATATATTTTGCTATTACTAATACTTATAGCCAGTTTTTCTATGATCGTAATGATCTTGGCATTTTTCATTTGACCACCTAAAATATCTGAGTGAAAATTTATACCAAATTTGAATATTATCCATGAAGCTTTTCCTCATATATCATGACTATAAGAATATGAGAAATTCATTCTGAAGAAATCTTAGTAAATTCCTATTACATATATGTACAGTAGCTGTTATTAAATAAATTACAGAAGACATTACCCCCTCTAATAATGTACAACATTTGCTGAGTATTTTTTTTTTTTTGGAGGCTAAACACTTTCTGGTGTCCTGTATTTTGGTGCATTGGTTGAAAAGGGAGGGAATAAGTTATACCATAAAAGGCAACCTAGATACATTTTGGAGGATCTGAATCCGTGTATCATTCGTTCATTCGTTTTTCAAAACAAAACCAAAAATAAGACAATGAAAAAAAAATTTTTTTTTCCAAAACCAAATTAAAAAAGCGGATAGTGAAGCATTTTTTCAATTTTCCTTTTTTGTGTTTAAATGAATAGAAAAAACGGATGACGGTCATTTTATCCAATATTGACTTGAAGTAAAATGTAAGTAAACATGGAAATGAATCTTAACAAAAGAAATAAACATGTCCACTGGACTTGAAGATCATTATGGTATGATATGACACCAATGTTCTCCATGGTCATATCTTCAGGTCTCAGGTGATCAGGTGATCAGGTGATCAGGTGATCCTCTTAGTTTCCCCAAATAGGACGTAGGTTTACATCTTTGTCACTGCGGGTCAAAGGTCATTTCCGGTTTACTCAACTTGCTTTCTAAAACAGAAAACGGGCTTTATCCATTTTTTTTTCTTAATTATTTATTGAAACAAAAAGGACAACTGAAAAATCACATTGTTATTCGATTTTTAATTTTGGTTTTGGAAACAATTAATGAAGAAACAAATTATTGTTTTCTTCTCTTATTTTTGGTTTTATTTTGAAAAACGAATGATACACAGATTAATCTGGAAGACATTTTGTCATTTCTTGAAGTTTGGGACCCCAACCCCCCCACACTTTAATTTATTTTAATTTAATTTAATTTAATTTTATTAAATTTTATTTTATTTTATGTATGTATTTTACTTTGTCCCCCTCAAAGAACCTATAACCTTAACAGCACTTCATCTCTTGTTTTTTTTGTGTGTATTGTATTAAGGTTTAGACACCAGTCAGCATTGGAACATACATATGGGTTGTTTTTGGACGATATAATGTGGACTGTCTTCATGAAACTTGATATGTTTATATTAGATGGATACTTCTATAGAGCTGATGCTTTCATGGCGAGACTTTTCTATATGATTTCAGTTTGTGCTTTGGGATTGTTTTTTATTTTTTTGTGTTTGTACAAAACAACTACACCTCAATAAAGAAATGTTTCCAAATAAGCTGTTATTAAATAAGTAATCAGAGCCCTGCTGATTATCAATGAATCATCCAACCCGGATAATTAGAAGGTAATTGTATTCAAAAACATGTTTTCTTCTATTGTGTGGATCATTATAACAGTCACAGCACACACTGTTCCCATCTTTTGTTTATTTGTGAATGCTTTTATTGTATCCAAACATTATTTCACAGGGCAGTGAAAAGAAAAGTCAATATTTTACAACCACTTATGGATCAGCATCAAAAAACAAAGCTTGGTAAAACAGTAAGCAATATTTTGGACGTGTCCTAAAATCAGACAGTTCTGGGATGATATATGTGATGCTGTTAATATAGTTTTCAACCAGACATTTTCTAAAGACTTGAAGTTTGCTATTTTATTGTAGGTGCAATCCCAGAAAGTTTAAATGGAAATAACTAAAAATACTTATTTCAAATGTTACTAACAGCAGCCATTAAATGCATCACTATCAAGTGGTTAAAACCTGAACCTCCTTCATATAATATCTGGATTTAGAAAGTGAGAGAAATTTATGAGATGAAATAAATTATGCATGTCTTTGGAATTCACAGATATTTATGAAGAGATGGAGTCCCATGACAATCCTATTAAAGGTGTCATTCCACTGAAAACCACTTTTCCACGCTCCTTTTAGAATCTGTTGGGTCACCCTGACTTACGGACACATGCTGCCTTTGACAGTGGTTTGTCACCTCCACTGGCTGCATACTGCATTGACAGAAAACAACAAGAGGATCGAGGGACCTAGAAAAAGTCGGTCTTTCTGACGTCAGATGGACTTTAACGTCACCCACGTGGGGTTAAACGTGTCCCCCATCGAAGTGAATCTGAAGTAGCATTAGCATTAGCATCTACAAGAGAAGACAATGCCTCAGTAGCTGCTGCACAAACTGGGGAAAAAAATGGCGGATCAAACTGGTTCATGTGCTCTCTGTGGAAATAAAGCTTTGTTTTTTTTCCCTGCACATTTTCAGAACAAGCAATGGCACAAAACCTAGCTGGATGCTACTCTGGTAAAGGTAAACACATACAGAGAGCTAAGGGGGGGGGGGTGTTCCTTCACGCATTTTGAGCCAATCAGAGACGCCTCATGGACATGTATGAGGAAGTACCGGTAAACTCTGTTGATACACCTCATGTCATTTTTCTACACTGTAGATTTTGCAGTGTTAATTTGGAGACAATGGGACCAAATACACTCTAGAAGAAGTTAAATAAACTTTCTAAGTGTTGATTTAACACTGCAAAATTTACTGTGTACCATGAAAAAACAGCTGGAAACAAAACAATCTGGACATTTTTTTTAAAATGGAACCAACATATATTAAGTATAAAGAAGGGGTCATATACATGTATGGTTACTAGACAGACACACACAAACACACACACACACACACACACACACACACACACACACACACACACACACACACACACACACATATATATATATATATATATATATATATATATATATATATATATATATATATATATATATATATATATATATATATATATATATATATATATATATATATATATATATATATATATATATATATATATATATATATATATATATATATATATATATATATATCCTCCATGTGTGCCATGAAGGAAAGTCTGTTTTTATATATCTATGTTTTTAAACTGAATAAAAATTAAACAATAAATAAAAATTAAGAACAAAGGGAACACATACTCTGAAGTGCTTCTTCACACATGCTTCTGAAGTGACAATCTGGTGGTGTCGTGTCCAGTGCAGGACACAACATGAATAGAAAAGGAAAAAAAGGAAAATAAATTGAGGGAGAAAAAAAGTTGTCTATTTTATTTTACTAATTGAGGACTCTGATGAAGATGCTTGTCAAAACGATTGTAATAATGAATTAGATTTCTATAGCGCTTTTCAAGACACCCAAAGCGCTTTACATTATTGATCCATTATTCATTCACTCTCACATGCTCTCTCTGGTGGTGGTAAACCACAGATGTAGCCACAATTGCCCTGGGGCAGACTGACAGAAGCGTGGCTGCCATTTCGCACCTACGGCCCCTCTGACCACCACCAAACATTCATATGCATTCATACACCAGTGTGAGTGACACTGGAGGCAAGAAAGGTAAAGTGTCTTGCTCAAGGACACAACAGACTGACTAGGACAGATCGGGAATCGCCAACCCTTCGGTCAATGGACGACCCACTCTCCCAACTGAGCCATGGCCATCATAGTCTAGTCTATGTACTATAAATAAATAAGATATAATCGACATCCATGTGGCACCTTTTTTTCTCTTTTTTTTTTTTATAAATAAAAATTTAGTTCCAATAAAAAAATTAAAAAAAACCACACACACAAAGTTTGGTAGAACAGTTAGCAAAGTGTTCTTGTATTGGACATGCTTGAATACTGTGCCTTTTATAAAGTCCAGAAAACCACCAACTATGCACAGTAGGTGCTATAGATGGAGGAAGATGTGTATGTGTAAAGGGAGAGGAGAAAAACAATAAAGTACAGAAGAATGGAGGGTCGCTTGGGGAGTGGTGCTAAAGTACCAATAACGCTGTAAGGAATTTGGGTAATTTTCTGGTTGAAAAGCATCATTTAGCTGGAGATGAATTTGCATAAGACTCCATAGTAATTAGAAATGGGGATATGATTACAGGAGGGCGTTAGACTGAGCAATGACAGCCTTTCAATGCAGCCAGTGGAAAACAAGAAAGCAAAGAACACAAAATAACCAAAAAATAATAATAATTGAAACACATTAACGGAGTATTATCATAACAGCCCACGCTTATTTGAAACTTGTAATTATCATACAAATGCTTTATGCTTTTATCTCTAAATGTCAGTTCAGTCACAATATAATTATCCACATGTTTATGATTTATTAAAGTATGTAGTGTTTGGCTGGGGAGAGAGAAGGAAACTGAAAATGTAAAATGACGAGAGTTGCACAACATATTGTTTGAGCATCGACATTGCAATGTACATGTGCGCAATAGTTACAATGCAGGTCCTGCAATTATTTTCATTGTATTATTTTTTTATTTATTTGGGATATTTTTTTTCAAATATATTTATTTATTTATTTATTTATATTTTTATTTATTTATTTATTCGTGTTTTTATTTATTAGTTAGTTAGTTAGTTAGTTAGTTAGTTTATTTTCAGTTCCAAATTTTAAGCACCATAATTACATTCTATACATTACATTCTGTTGTCTCCGGCTAAATCGTTGGCAGACCAATCAGGATCGCTGAGCGTGATTTTAACAGTTATAATGTAAGGAAGACTCTCGACACAGTAGCTTTGGAAAAACATGAATGGAGGCGACTGAACGCGGCTTCGATTCTGCTTTTTGGAGTTTTGGAAACTCGTGCATATTGATTCTTTAAAAGATGAACAGAACAGTTTTGAAAGAATTTATTGGTGATAAGGATGTTATGGTTCTTCTTCTAACTAGGCTTGGTAAGAGCTACCATCTACATTACAATGTGATTTGTTGAAGTAGTACGTCATTCAGACCTGGTTTGTCCAATCAGGGTGAATTATTTTGATTGAAAACCCACCTTAACAAAGAGAAGCTAATGGTGTTTTCCCAGATGTAAGATGCGAGCAGCCATGAGAAGCATCCATACATCTGAGTTATTAACAAATGTACATTAGACCTTGTTTTTGTTATTTTAAAGCCAATTGTTCAGGCTGTGGAATGACATATGAAATTATTTAGGTTTTGGACCATGGGAAGGCCTGCCTCATGAGTCATTAAATTTTAAGGTTTATTTTTGCCAAAAATGCCTGACATGTTGCCTCATTTTGCCTCATAACGTCACTACCATTGGCCATAGGGCATTTTTGGGAGGTATTACATGACATGTGACTAAATTTCCTGTAAGGTGATACCCAATACATTAGTAATTTAGACAGGCATAGTTGTTTTTAAAGCAGAAATGTGCTAATTATAGGTGATCTTTGATCAGGCATGACATCATTGTACCTCATACATGGACTGAATCAACTAAATATGATGACAAAGTGAAATTTTAAATAAAATATATTTACAGCAATAGCATTGGAACATTGTACATTACTTTTTCAGTACATTCGGAACACAAAACACTGTTTATTAAGTTTATTAAGTAATTACATATTATACATAGAACTGGAGAGTTATTTCAATAACAATGTGTGGCTTTACTGTCAAACCTGTTAAACAAACATATATATATATATATATATATATATATATATATATATATATATATATATATATATATATATATTATACATCTTTATAGGAAACAATAAACCAAGAAAAAAAACATTTATTCAGCTTTTTTAATTTTTTTTTATTTATTCATTCATTCATTTATTTCATTTTTCTTATTTAAATTGGTTCATTTATTTTTGATTTACTTTTAATTATTGATTTTATTGAATTAGGGTGACACTGAAGCGTACTTTCTGTGTCAACCACCTGTTTTATAGACTTTTTCATTATATATAAATGTTAACCCTGTGTTATACAGTATATCATAGGGTTAAAAAAAATCGCAATGTCCATTTTTTATTTAACATTGTGCAGCCCTAGTTTTGACAATGAAAATAAATAAACATGTGATCATCTGTGTTTGGAGCATGCTGTTTCACACCAAATCTGGTTATGGTTTGGGATCTTCTTTAAGAATGAACACAGACCTTGGCAAAAATAAACAAGAAATAAAAAAAAGTTGCACAGGAGGAAATCCCAGGATTTGAAGAAGCAAGATGTTCAGATTTTTAAGTTTATGCTCTTGAGGGAGTGTGCAGAAGCGTGGGTGAGGGTGTACTTCACTGTAAATCTACACTTTTCTATATAAAAGTCAAAGGCTTTCAGGAGGTTTTCACTGCTTTTCTCAGGAACCTGTCAGTGATGGAACCAAAGCTACTGACTTAAACCCTGCGGACGGTTGATCAGGAAATCATACCATCGCTCAAAGCAGGCATTTTATGACTCAATTTGTCAGACCTCTAAGTCTTATGTCCAAGGGCCATCTGCCACTTTCTGTCCTTTGTAATCGAAGTCAAATTTAGCGTAATTGATGTATAGCACATATAGATGCCAGGACATAGGCTTCTTTTTTCTAATTGGTTTTCCTCTTTTTAATCCCTTCAGTATAATCTCAAAAATATTTGATATTTCCTCCTGACACCCAAAAATTGTTGTCATGTGTAGACAAGAGTTTCACAGCTTTACATTAAAACAACAGTAAACTGAAAAGCGTGTATTCAAAAAATGTATAAAATGTACCTTAAAAATAATTCTCTTTCCACTTAAGGCAATTATTTCATATAAAATGGCAAAAAATATTTACTTACTGGATCTCAGGAAGATATTAAAAAAAACAATAACATCACATTAAATGAGATTAAATACCCTATTGTATAATAGATCTTGTTGCGTTGGAGTGTAGAAATAGCCTCAAACAACATCATGTATGTCAGTATGTTAACCAAAACAGGGTAATAGTAAAATTCACACACGCCAGCCTATAAAAATATGTTCTAATAAGTGATTATATATATATACATATTAAATTCAAGTCTCTCTGTTTGTCTGTCAGCAGGATTACGCAAAAAGTTCTTAACAGATTTTTGTTCCAAGGAATAAAATATAAAATTTTGGTGATGATCTGAAAGAGATCCTGGATTGTGGATCACTTTCAACCTTTACATTGTGGTAAATGGAGACTATTATTTCAAAGTGACCCAGAATCCTGAAAATGTTATCAAAATCCGTTCAGAACTTTTTGCGTAATCATGCTGACAGACAGACAGACAGACTAACACACAGACTTGATTTTAATACCATCTTGGAGGAGGTAATATGAATGGATTGAATGATTAAGTACTGTCAAGAGGAAACCAAACCCAACAGACAATAATGTCCCTATTTAACATTGTCACCTCTCTGACGCTGCTGTTGGTGCAGCCTGAGTGTTAATGTGCAGATAATGGAAGGGGAGGGGAATGTCAACTGACTAGGCACTCAATGACAACTCTGTCTACCCAGGAGACGACTGTTGGAGACAAACTAAGTCCATATTCACACCTAGCATTAACATCCTAAAATGTTAAATACCAGTGTTCAGCTGTTCTGTTCACTCCTGGTCTTAGGAAATAATAATAATAATAATAATAATAATAATAATAATAATAATAATAATAATAATAATAATAATAATAATAATAATAATAATAATAATAATAATAATAATAATAATAATAATAATAATAATAATAATAATAATAAAAAGTTCTTCACATTAGTGACTCATTCTCCATTCACTCTCACATGCACGCTCTGGTGGTGGCAGCTATTTTGCGCCTACGAGGAGGGTGAAGTGTCTTGCCCAAAGGACACAACAGCCCACCTCGGACAGAGCAGGATTCAAACCACCAACCCTTCAGTTACTGGATGACCCACTGTACCCACTGAGCCATGGCTGCCACCAAAACATGGTGCATTTTAAATGAAATAAACTTTTTTTCTGATCTTTCATTGCAAATGTAACCCTTTGATGCATACTGGTCACTACAGTGGACAGTTATTTTACAGTTGTTCTGTTGTATATTCATAATTTTCTTATTTTAGTTCCATTTCAGTCAGTTCATATCATTACTGTAACTTGGTTGTTCTTAATACATGATCTGCACTAATGTGTTTATGTGTAAATCAATTGCTTGTTGTTATTAGACTGTAATTAACAGTCTTCTTAAACAAAAAGTGCATTAAAAATGTTTTATTTCACAGTGTTCTCATAATAATAATAATAATAATAATAATAATAATAATAATAATAATAATAATAATAATAATAATAATAATAATAATAATAATAATAATAATAATAATAATACATTTTATTTGTATAGCGCTTTTCATGACACTCAAAGACGCTTTACATGGAGTAAAAACAAATCAATAAAAGTCCAACAACAATCAAAACATACAAGGTGGGGGGGAGTGAGTTCCAGAGGTTTGGGGCGGCTACAGAAAAGGTTCTGTCCCCCCAGGTTCGGTGCTTGGTTTTGGGCGGTGGGGCGAGGAAGTGGGCAGAAGAGGATGAGAGGCTGCAGGAGGGGACATGAGGTGTTAGGAGGTCAGTGAGGGAGGGGGGGCGCCTGGTGGTGGAGGGCTTTATGGGTGAGGAGGAGGATCTTAAATGTGATTCTATGTTTGACGGGGAGACAGTGAAGGTGTTGGAGGACAGGAGTGATGTGATGGCGTGAGTGGGAGTGGGAGTGGGTGAGGAGCCGAGCTGCAGGGTTCTGGATGAGCTGGAGTTTATTATGGTGTTTGGAGGGTAAACCATTGAGAAGGCTATTGCAGTAGTCAAGTCTGGAGGTGATGAAAGCATAAATAAGTGAAGAATAAGGGAGAGAGATGGACGGATAAATATAAATATAAATACAATATATGATATTGAATTTTAAATAATCAAAGCTTAAACACATATTGTCTAGTTGAGTGGATATTTTGTAACTCCATAAAAAATAGGTTCATTACAAAATATTTCAATCACATGACTTTTTTCAGGTCTAAAGAGGAATAAAAACACTTTGTAAAAAAATATTGACTAAGGTTCTCATAATTCATGATTCAGTGTACTGTCAACATTCCCTCAGAGCTCGTGCCCTTTATTCCTTAAAAATAAACATAACAACTCAAAAGTCAGGACAACAAACTCTTTACTGCCAGTTATTGTGTGGGCAAACGCTCATAAATTACTTCATAAAGCAGTCAAATTGTGTAGTGAGCGAATACATACCCACATTGTACTAGTGCAGACAAAACAGATGCTCTGGAGCGATGATGAAAGTGTAATTGAAGCTTTTGTGAGTTATACCAACAAAATGACCTGGAAAATATAGTTTGAAGGCTAAAAAATGTCTGTTGTGTTGCTTTAATATATATATATATATATATATATATATATATATATATATATATATATATATATATATATATATATATATATATATATATATTTATCTATCTATCTATCTATCTATCTATCTATCTATCTATCTATCTATCCATCCATCCATCTGTATTTCATATTCCTATCAGTAAATATCCCTAATCTTCTTCTTCTTCTTCTATTTTTATTTTACGTAGGAGTGAAACTTTGCTGACATACAGTGTGAACTTTTCAGTTGCTGCATCATTTTTGCTGGAAAAGGAAGGTTTTGATCAATGAAAAATTGGACTTTGTAGGTATATACAGTAGGTAGGATTTGTGAATATAATAATTTATAATATAATATAGTTAATTTCACTTGTACATATTTAAGTCAGTTTGCACTCCTCATTGCAAAACATGAGAAAGTATTTCTGTATGAAACTGTGTGGGGGCACACACTTGGTTATTGAAATCTATTATAATGACTTTTGAGAGAAAGCCTTATGAGATTTTACAGGCTTCACTCTGTCTTGTTAATAAATGAGTTACAGTATTTAATATTACTGATATAAGTCCAGAAGGCAAATCTGAATCGCACGTTCAACTGAGCTGATTAAAATGGGGCTGGTTTTTATCCATTAATAATTTAACAAATGCAATTTCAAGCAGGAAATGTGAGTAAATCATTTTTGTGTATTTTTTTTTTTGTCTCTTTAATTAGACATTTTCTGAATCACTTATTATTTGTTGTCTGCATACACATATATATATATATATATATATATATTTTTTTTTTTTTTTTTTTACCTATACATGTCATATGCACTCTGGGCCCAGTCACCTTTCCCTCATTGTACTATTTCTCATTTGTTTTCACACTATTTAACTTTCCTGTTATCCCTGTCGGTTTGTCACTTATCTCTGGCTGTGTTCCCTTTGCAACAGCTTCCCCAGCTCCCAGAACTGCTAGTTTCTGTTTCACTGGTTCAGAATATAGACTAAAAACACAGTCAATTTGGAGTGAGTTTCTCCAACAGCTTTGCTATGTCAACCTTGTGACAATTATTTGTTCATTTACCCTGACTGACTTGTGCTCAAATAAAGAGCTTAAACACATGATCTGCATTTGTGTCCATACGCCTTGACAATACATTACATTGTTTTCTTATACATATGATAAATATGTAGAGATACAGTTTATTTTCCATCAGTGATATATGAGCATGTGCTGCCTCACAACGAAAAAATTCTCTAAAAAAAAAATACAAATAGATAAGATAAGATAAGATAAGATAAGATAAGATAAGATAAGATAAGATAAGATAAGATAAGATAAGATAAGATAAGATAAGATAAGATAAGATAAGATAAGATAAGATAAGATAAGATAAGATAAGATAAAATAAGATAAAATAAGATAAAATAAGATAAAATAAGATAAGATAAGATAAGATAAGATAAGATAAGATAAGATAAGATAAGATAAGATAAGATAAGATAAGATAAGATAAGATAAGATAAGATAAGATAAGATAAGATAAGATAAGATAAGATAAGATAACCTTTATTGATCCCACAGTGGGGAAAGTTCACTGTTACAGCAGCTCCAGAAACATCGGAAAAATAGTGCAAACTCGATACAAACCACACATAAAATAAAATAAAACAAATAACAATAATAATAAAATAGCAATAATAATAATAATAATAATAATAATAACAAATTGCACATGTACTGTAGTAAGTGCAGTAGTGACGCAGTGCGGTAGATTGGTTAATTTAAACTGAGGTATTGTACTGTTGGGATGAATGACCTATGAAAACACTCCTTCCTACACCGAGGGTGAACCAGTGTGTTGCTGAAAAAGCTTTTCTTCTTTTCATCTGCATCAATTGAAAAAAAGGCACAAATGAAGTTTTTCATCTTACAATTTAGTAAGCATACAAATTGAGTCGTAAAAATGCCGGGGCAAAAAAATTGACGACTATATTTCTTATTTGAACCCCCACCCCAACTCCCTTTGCTGTGAGTCCTACAGTCTTATTTAAAAGGTCTTGTAATTAACAGTTCCCATGCTTTAGGTGCCATTTTGGATGGAAAATAATAAGGAATTCAGTGCCCAACCCCATTCCATTGCTTGAAACCAAGGCTAATGAGAGCAGGACTTTGTCTGGTGAGGCCTTATGGACCCAGGTCTGCAGTCATACCGTGTGTGTGTGTGTGTGTGTGTGTGTGTGTGTGTTTGATTGAGTTTGAACGATAAGGGGAGGCACTGTCACAGATAGAGACAGAAACAAAGATAGTCATGGAAATCCAACAGTTCTCTCATCTTTCTAAATGATACATGAAGATGATACATTTTCAATGACATCTCTCATTGTAATCTGAAGTGTCTCCGCCTGTGTCTGAGCTCTACAAGACAGGATGTGAAATTGGGGTCTTAGAACAGGATGTTTTATTAGCTGTTGGATATTGCCAAGGTGGTTAAGATAGTCTATTTGATTTGCACTGCTCCTTTCATTTACTGTGTTTGATTTGCGATAAGTGACTTTTCCTCGGGAAGAAATCGGTAGTAATTTCACAGTTTGTGCCTGTCTCTGTCTCTGATGCTGTCTCTTCCTTTGTGTCTCTTTCTTTCTCTAAGCTGTCTCTCTCTCTCCTTTTCAAATATGACAAGCTTTTTGCATTACATTTCATTACAGGAACTCTTGTGAGCAGCCTCAAGAAATGATTGCAGTGAACTCACAAATGAATTGATCCCAATACAAATGAACTCATGATAGTAATCCCATGCTAAGTGGCTGTTGCTTAATTTCATATTGATGAATGAACTGCCTCAGCCGGTGCTCAGAACAATGGTTTCTAATTAGAGCGACACTAATTGCAGACACATTGATTGGTTGGTAGAGAGATCTTAAGGATCTGTAGGATCAGTTGAAGAGTCGTTCCAAGAAAACACATACTTTCTGTTTGTCTGATGGCAAAAGAAAAACAACAGTTTACAAAGTCCTTAAAAGCACACTCTAAAAAGTGTGACTGGGCTTAATTAACATTAACGAAATACATTCTATTAAACTCTACATGAAAAAAAAAACTCATTGCAGTTTGGTATTGTGTTATACTGAGTTAATGGCTTTAATTATTCATCAATTGCATTTTACTCATTTTTGTTTGATTAATATCAGCTGAAAATCACAGAGTAAAAATGAATTATATTCTATCACTAAAGTCAAAAATGCATAAATCAATATCATCTAGATATTTAGGAATATGAATCAATTCTACCTTAGTAAGTCTAAATGATTTTTTTTTGGTATATCTCAATTAGCATTTTCTAGATAAAGAGTAAATATTGGATAGTTTTCCTCCTAAAATTGATTTGGATTTACTCAACATGTGTTAAATAAAAAAAGAAAATCCAAAATAATTCAACCAATAATTTAATTATTTTGCATTTAATTACTATTTTTTAAATGTACTTAAGAAAATTAACACGTTTAAATAAAAGATGAAATACTTAAAATCTATTCAATTATTTTAATTGTCACTTTGTTTGTTGCTATCATTTATTGAAGTACAATTGTCCAAGTGTATACATATTTGTCTGTAAAACATATTAAGGTAACAGCAGGATGGTGAAATGTAAGGTAGAGTGCACACATTGAAGACAATGAAGCAAAAGGACGAAAGTAAATAAATAAATAAATAAATAAAAAGATGTACCTCTGCGTGATGCTGGTTGAATGTTAATAAGGATCAAATGCATTTTGTCTTTCACAACACACTTCTTTTGACCCTTGTAGGGCATTAAGGTTCTGACAGATTTGAAAACAGCACTGAAGTATGAACCGGTGGCCCTGGTATTGCACTGTGGTCTGTAAATCATGAAAATGTAGGTAAACAGATTAATTAAACAGATAAAGTTTAAAATAAAGGTCAAAGAAAAGAAGGACTTCAGAGGTTCAGTAAATGTAAATGTGCAAAGTAGGTTAAAAAGAACCATTTACAAGCAACAAAGGTGGCATTTGCAATCATTTAACTTAAATAACGTGGCACTAAAATAAAATAATAAAAAAAAAAGCGAGATAGCATTTGTAGCCTGTTCATGTACAATGGTTCACATTTGTCTGGAAATTGACTTTGGAAGAGGACATTGAAAGCTACAGCTCAGACATACCAAATTCTAATGAATCCCAGCATGGTCGTCCTTGAACCCTTGGATCTTGTAATCTCTTGCATCTTATCATCCTGACCACATTTACAACACTGACATCCAACAGTTTATCTCTTGTGAACATGAATCCATTTTGTGAAAAAATAAAAAATAAATAAACACACGAATTGCTTGTATTTTTTTTTTTTCCTTATTTAAAGCACGCTATGGTTAGAATACAAACAGGAACTGTATATCATCATGTATCATTATGTGTCTGGAGTGTCACAAAAAAACCTTTAAAAAACCTGGAAGGAAATGTTGTAAAGTGTACATCGACGACAAAGTGTCAGTCGGTATGTTTAAATACAGTTAGAGAAATTTAGATTATTTCCTTAGTCTGGCCAATATTGAAGTTTTTAAAGTCATTTAAGCATCTTAGTCACACTATAATCGAATTGAACTGGAGTTTTAGAAGTCAGATAATGTCTATTCTAATGTATTCTATTCTATTTTATTCTGTTCTATGTATCGCATAGCCTTTGTTGTTCATTCTTGTTTTTAACATATTACAAGTAAGGAGTTGCAATAATCTAATCTACATGTAATAAATGCATGAATTAATTTTTCTGCATCATTTTTAGACAGAATATTTGTCATTTTGACTATGTTGAAAAGGTGAAAGGTGAAAAAAGGCTGTTCTGCATGTTTGGTTAATGTGAATTTAATCACAATTTATATGTATATATATATAAACCTCTAGGCATGATTCAAAAATTTCAAAGGTTAAAGGTCATTTTAGGGCTCTGGTGCCACAGTTATCACACTTAGATGTGTATCTTATCTTACAGTGAAATTTTCTCATCATGCGTGACATTTAATCTGTTCTGAATGATGGTGGTGATGTGTTATACAGTGGCCTGGGTTTCCACTCTCAGGGCAACATGGCTCGGATCAGATCATTTGGTGTGATCTTGTGGAATGAGATGGAGTTAGAGAAGGTCAAGCTGTGGCGTCTGTTTCTAATGTAATAAGAGCGCAGTCACACTGAGAGGCGTGGATTAAGTTGTAATCCACCTGCATCTCCCTTTGTCTCTGATTTGTTCTTGCCACCCCTCTCACTCTCTCTCCATCTAACTCGTCTACCCGCCCATTTCTCTCCCCAACTTTATTTCAGCTTCTTCGTCTGTGCCTTTCTACTTTACCTGCACAGGTTTATAGGGATTCATTTTCTTTCTTTCTTTCTCTGCCCCCCACTCTTCTGCTCATATGTCCTCTAGTTTTCATTTTATTAACAATTCCAGTCATTCTCTCGTGTGGAGATGCACCGCAGGTTTATGATCAATTTAATTTTCAATCACTTTCAGCTATAGTTTTACACAGAATTCACTTCAAAGAAAACTGTTAAGGAATCTCCACGATATTGAGGTGAATGTATTGATTCGTTGTATTAGTTTGATATTAGCAACTGTAAATAGAGAGTCGGAAACAGGTCTTTTTCTTCAAAAAATAGGATTAATATTGGATTAATATTGATTTGTCTGTGATATTTATGTTCCCTGATTAGTTTAGAGCTGGAGGCTTTATGTCACCAAACAGACTATTTCCACTTAATATTGTGCTATATGAGTTAACAATAAATGTTACAGCTGAGAATCAATTGAAACATGAACTCATTCTAATTTTTACTATTAGTGCAAGACCTCATTGATTAATTAATAAATGTGTTACCAAGCAACTAGGGCAAAATCAATAAAGCCACAGGAGGATGTCTCACACTAACAGAGATAAGAAAATAAATCACTAAGCATATTGAAATTGTATATATAGGCTATACGGTAATAAAAAAAAGTCCTACTTCACTCACATATACTATTTGTTCCTGATGTGTCTAATCATACTGTTGATGGTACAGTAATATGTTTTGTCATTTGGGAGCTTTGCATATCATAACACAAACAAATTAGAGTGGAAGTGATACAGAATGGCTTATTATCCTTAGGAATATTTTATATAGTATGTGTTAGACAATGTGTTTTCTGTGCAAAACACTTTCATAGCTTTATATTAAAAAAAAAAAAACTGCAAATGGCCTTACATAAACATTTTTACATGGATCTGAAAAAAACTGTTGCATCATAATTTATCAGTATTTATTTAAATGTGAAAAAGCTCGCACAGGTCTGAGAAAGTTAAAGAAAAAAAAATTTCTATAAGTGTGATTTTTACACTATTACAGATTATTTAATGTCATGAAAAACACCGCAAACCATAGAATTAAAGCATTTGTGTTATACTGACTAAGTCCTAAACAGAGTCTAGTACTGGATGCTGATATGAGTACATATGGAAAAACAGAAAGTTCAGTAAATTATTATATTATAACTGATAATAAATGTAACCAAAATAACAAAATGAATGCATATTAAATCTTGAAAACATAATACATACAGATAGACACATAGACGCAGTGGAAAAATCAACTAACTAACCAACCAACTTCCAATTCAAAATCAGCAACACCTGTGTTTTGGTTAAAAAGCCTCAGCCGGCTCCATATATATGGTGATGATGAAAACAGAAGATGGAAAAGTAGTGTCTCGTCTTAAATTTTCACCCGCATTTTCAGGAGAAAGTCTTTTTTTTATATGAAGACACAACATTGGAGGAAATTGGATATGAATGGTCACTAGGTGATGCTGTGATAGAACAGCTGTGTGGTTTTAACAGCTCAGCACAATGACTGTGACATAAAGGTGTATGTGACATGAACACGTTTTACATTTCTTACCATTCAGACGGAGAAACAACCCGACTCCTCTTCAAAAGTTCCCACTCTGGAAGAAAACTCAGTTCTCATGTAAAAGAAAAGTACTTCCAATAAAATAGTTTGTTATTTTTTGCCGCAATTTTCCTCATGTAAATGGTCCCAGAGCCAAACCCCATACCACCCTAGTGGCACGGAGCAAAATTAGGGTGGCCATGGCTCAGTTAGTAGAATGGCTCATCCAATGGCGGTTCCAATCTCACTCTGTCCTCGTCATTTTGTTGTGTCCTTGGGCAAAACACTTCACCCTCCTTACCTCCAGTGCTACTCACACCAGTATATGGATGTTTGGTGGTGGTCATGCTTCTGTCAGTTTGTA
The DNA here is from genome assembly GCA_020466265.1 of Siphamia tubifer. NCBI lineage: Eukaryota > Metazoa > Chordata > Actinopteri > Kurtiformes > Apogonidae > Siphamia > Siphamia tubifer. Next base: position 19,002,986 of record CM035795.1, on the reverse strand, counting down.
CCAGGACAATATGTAATTTACCACCACTAGAGTGAGAATGTGAGAGTGAATGAATAATGGGTCACTAATGTAAAGTGCTTTGAGTGGCCAAAAAAAGTCTAGTATTATTATGAAAATTACATAATGAAACACAAACAAACATTATACCTGTATCATCTACTACTAATTACAATAGCTTGGTATGTGTCAGACTAGTATTTCCAACCTAAACACAAGTGCGAGCTCAGTACATACACAGCTCACAGCACTTTTTTTATTTATTTTTTTTTTTTTTTAGTCCAAGTTGCCTTACTACACTACTTGCTTTAGTCTTGTTCAGGCTTGAGGGAATAACTCTCACAGCATCCTGCTCTTAGCTTCCCAGCACTGAATCCCATTCTTTCCTTCCCTGTGAGTGTCTGCGTGTGTCCTGTGGGGGATGAAACAGTCCTTTCCTCTTGCTTTTCCTTCTCTTTTACCTCCTCATGCTGAAGCACAGACAGCTGTTATCATGTTTTATCACACAGCGAATAGAAAGTAGATTTCATCCTTTAAACCAGTTGTCAGAGAGGGCTGGGCAGAGATGTGATGCTGGAGACAGTGGGCAAACTGGAGGGAATAGTCAGCGATGAGGTGGAGGTGTGTGTGTGTGTGTGTGTGTGTGTTGGGGGGGTGGGGAATGCGTCAATGAGAGATGGTGTGTTATGAAATTATGCAAATCTGGAGCAGAACATCACTTCTTCACTCAAATTCTCTGTGAGGAAGTCTGAATACAAACACACAGAAATGTGAATTTATTTATGTGGAAATTAACAATTTGCATGAACTGATCCTGTGTTTATTTCACTGCAAATATCTTTATCACATTAAGTAAATGTTGTTCAGTGAATTCAGTCTTGTCCAAACAGCAGATTTAAATTACTTTTGGCAGCTACGACAACTATCATTTGAATAGTTGACGCTGATCCTTGTCGTGGATTAAAGCGCCACTAGGATGTCACCCAGAGTACAGTAGGGAATTTGAGAAAGCCAGGACAGGATTTACAACTAATCCCGTTTCAACAGGGCCAGTGACTCTCTCTGAATATTATAAGTTTTTGCATTAGTATCACAACACCCTGGAGTGAAACATTTGTCCCAGTCCCATGAAGATCTGTGGGTAGAAATGATAACATCCAGGTCGACTCTTAACTTTTGACTATTTAGTGTTTGATAACGTTGTTTATTTTATTTTATTTATTACTTCCGCCAAGGACGTTGTATTTTTCTAGTTTGTCTATCTGTCTGTCTGAATGCTTTATTTCGAACATGTGCAGAATGCAACAATAATCAATACAACAACAACAATAATAATAATAATAATAATAATAATAATAATAATAATAATAATAATAATAATAATAATAATAATAATAATAATAATAATAATAATAATAATAATAATAATAATAATAATAATAATAATAATAATAAATTATGTTATGAAGGTGACAAACTAAATGGTCCCGCAACTGCAAGCCTCATTACTTATGTCAGGGGTCTCAAACATGTGGCCCGGGGGCCAAATTTGGCCCGCCGAAGGTTCCAATGTGGCCCGGTTATAGTGCAAAAAATAACATAAAATTAGGAAAATACTTAAAGTACTTCATTACTGTACTTAAGTAGATTTTTTTAGGTATCTGTACTTTACTTGAACATTTATTTTTCTGGCAACTTTTTACTTTTACTCCCTACATTTTTGTATAAATATCTGTTCTTTATACTCTTTACCTTCTCAGAATAGACTCGTTATTTTTACAAACTAATCAGATGTGACAGTATGAAAAATAAGTTGCTTCAGAGAGAAAATCAGTGGATGAAAGAAACTGTGACTTTATATATTATAATTTAATGACAATTATCTCATACTTGTTATCTCACTTTTTTTTTTAACTTTTTTTCTTATAATTATGCATTTTCTTCTTCTCTTTAAAGATGTCTTCTTTTATCTTATGACTTTTTATCTCAATTGTAAGTTTTCTTTTGCCATTTTTTCCTAAATTTCCTGCCCATATCCACACAGAAACTCACTTTTAAAGTCTTTATTTTAGATACTTTTGAAACTTTTCTGATTTTATTTTCTGAAGTATTATTGCATTCATGATAAAAAAAAACAATGCAGTTTTACTTTTTACTAATTGAGAAATTATACCTTTTTACTTTTACTTAAGTGGAGCAGTTGAATCAGTACTTCTACTTTTACCAGAGTATTTTTAACACAAGTAGCTGTACAGAATGTGAGTACTTTGATCACCTCTGCTACCACATATGTTAATATCCTAGCTCTAACCAACATCCCTATTAACCCAAAAACAGAACTGCATCATTACTCTGTTTATCACACAGCTGATGCTACGTTTTAAAATTACAGTACTACAAGTTGTGGAAAAGCAAAAATAGGCGTGGTCTCGACTCTACCAATCACCACACACCTACAGTATGTCATATAGTTCCAATGGAGCTAGAAAAGACCCTGCGTGTGAGTGTGAGTGAAAAAGGTTCTAGAAACTATGTAGTTCCTATGTTGTGGGAAAGGTGGGAAAAATGTTATAGGAACTACAAAAGGTTCCTACAGTGGGAAAGTGCCTAATAACAATACTGACAACAAGTAGAAAAACACTGTGAGAGCGCAGACCACTCATTTGTTGACCACCACACCTTGAAGATGTAATCAAAAACCATCCATAAGTTTTCAAGTTATGCTGTACACAGACAGGCAGACTGACAGACAGACAGACAGACAGACAGACAGACAGACAGACTGACAGACAGACAGATAAATGGCAGCAAAAACATAACCTCTTTGGCAGAAGTAATAAACTAATGCTTATAAAAAGACAAAACAATGACAACGAACAATAAACAGAGAAGTAAACACCTAACTTGTTCCTAATATAAGTATGTTCAGATTTTCTATTTTCATTGAATTCATAAACCACAAGTTCTTTTTTGTTTTTACATGAAGTTTATCTGCAGGCCTACTCATCATTTTGAAAAAGTGTCAGATCTTGGGGAATTAATCTGATCAGCTTTAGACTCAACTAATTGGATTAACAACTAAAAAAAAAAAAAAAAAAGTGAGCTGATACTGACACGCTTAGAAGTTACAGCCTCTGGAGAGCTGAGAAAATAAATAAACCTGTTTTGAATTGCACTCATTTGTGTGTGTTTGTACGTATGTGTGTGTGTGTAGCTGTTCAAGACTGCACGGACACGCCGCTATTCCCAGAATTCATTGCATCATTGACAAACACATACCCCTGTGTGAAAGACGTAGGAAATGAAAACTAACTCCAGAGATGTGCTCACTTGTGTAACAACCTGAATATGCATGTTTTTGTTTTGTTTTTTTGTTTTTGTTTTTTCTCCTTCCTCCACGCAGGCATCTGTCACATTCACTCAAAAATATGTTCAACCTGTGAAGCTGATACATCTTCTCCTGACAGATACCACTGACACACTAGTCCTGAGCCTCGTCTGTATACATCTTCCTTCTTTTTTCTATTTCCTTTGTGTGCTTGTATTCCTATCTGTCCGGGGACATTGATATATTTACCCAGTCACAACATGGAGACCTCTGACACCATGGGAACCAAAATTCTTCTTAAAAATTTACCTCCAAATGCCTACTGTCACAAATATGTATCTATCCATTGTTTGTGCTATAGTCAAATTACTTACCTCTACTTAATGTAGCATTTTATTTTTTTTAACTTATATTTAAATTCAGGTATTAAGGGGTTAAATATAAATGTAGGTCCCCACTAGTAAAATATAAATCTGTGCCAAGTACACATATTTATGCAAATGAGGCAGCCCTATAAACACTTTAACTTGTTTTTTCTTATCTTTCTGGGGACATTGATACGTTTACACAGACACAACATGGGGATCTCTGACACCATGAGAACCAAAATTCAGGTCCCCATGAGAGTTTACCTCTTAATGTCAACTGTCACCAATATGTATCTATTCATTGTTTGTGCTATAGTTAAATTACTTACCTCTACTTAATTTAGCATTTCCTTTTTTTTTTTTTACTTATATTTAAATCCAGGCATTAAGGGGTTAAATATAAATCTAGGTCCCCACTTGTAAAATATAAATTTGTGTCAAGTACACATATTTGTGCAAATGAGGCAGTTCTGTAAACACATTAACTTGTTTTTTGTTATCTTTCCAGGGACATTAATGTGTTTACAGAGTCACGCCATGGGGACCTCTGACACCATGGGGACCAAAATTCAGGTCCCTATGAGAGGTTCCGCCTTAATGCCTACTGTTGCAAATGTGTGTCTATTCCTTGTATGTGCTATAGTCAAAGTACTGTACTTACCTCTACTTAATTTAGCATTGACTTTAAAAGAACATATTAAAATTGAAAATGGTTTGAATATAAATGTAAGTGCCCACTAAAGAAAAATTGTGTGAAATACACAAATATATGCAAATGAGTTAACCCTATAAACATATAAACTTGTTTTTTCTTAAGGTCCCCATAAAGCATGAGGGAACCAGGTGCAAAATGAAACATGTATATTTCCAAGGTTTTAATATGTTTATTTGTTCTATTTTATTTTTATTTGTTTATTTAAGAAAAGAACATGTATTTACATTAACTGTCCAATGGACACTTTACTTATAAGTGATGATTACAAAGTTGGTCCTCATGAGTGATGAAAATGTGGTTGTGTGTGTGAGTGTGTGTGTGTGTAATGTGTAATGCTAGCTTTATGGGGATATTGATATGTTTACACAGGACCTCCGACACTACGGGGACCAAAATGCAGGTCCCCATGAGGTTTTAACATAAATAAATGTCCCTACTAGTAACGTAGAAATGATCTGCTGCCATAAATACTTCTTTTTTTTTTTTTTCGGAAGCATGGAGGAAACATGCAAAGCAAAATTTATTTTAGTTAGTTTTTTTAATATTGCTATTATTATTTATATTTATTTGTATTTATTTATGTATTTATGTTAGCATTGTTTTTATTTATTCATTAATTTTTATTCATTTTTTACAATTTAATTTGATCATTTTATTATTATTTTTGTTTTATTTCACTCCAAAGATGTGTTTACACTCACTACCCAATGGTTACTTGATAACAAACTTGGTCCTCGTGAGACATGTAAACAAGTATTTCAGTGAGCGTGTGTGTTTTTATTTTATGTATTCAATGCATGGGTTGGGATTATTCTTGTTTCTACTAGATCGGCCTTGTCATGTGCGTGCTGGATCGAGGCGCAGGACATCCACGTGCCGAGTCCTGATATTCTGTGTTGCTCCTCTTTGACATGCTGACATTTGCCGCACCGCCGCCGCCTTTGTGCTGCTCTCATCACCGTGACAGAGGACTTACAGATCTCCAAAAATCCCCGTCGCTGTATCAATTCGCTCAGCCAGCTCACTGTGTTGAGTCTTAGATGCACACAACACATACACACTGGAGGAGTGTTGTTTAGAGTGTAAAGAAAAGCATGAAAACACACACATACACACACTGTACTGAAGTGGACACTGTGAGGCAAGAGATCTAAAACCTAAATTGGCTGGTGTGATAATACCCTCAAAGCAAAACGACCAAAAATTACTGACAGTGACATTTGTTCACAGTGGCCTATGATTTGCATCCTTATTATTATTATTTCATTCACAACAAACATGGGGTTTTAAGCTGGTAAATATGACATCATAACTGCGGTAATGGTACATTGACATGCATGAAGCACCTCTCATTATTTTTTTTTTTTCCCAATATTGATCGGGAGTCAAAAGACTGTCCAAAGCACATCACACGAAGACTTCATACACTATCTATCATTGGCTGTAGGCTGAGAATAATGCATTATTAATCTCCTCTTGACACATAGGGTGTTGTTGTCATAAATAGTTCACAGAACCTCAAGATTGACACTAATGAATCCGTGGACAAATATTTCCTATTAATATTCAAGGTAATGAATTTCAATGGATGTATGGATATTTTTTTTTTTCTTTTTAACATAATCATTGTTGCGTATCTATAGTAAATGCAACTTTAGTGTGGATGAAAAAAATATACTTCAAGTAATTACCTGAGGGTAATGAAGCAACAATTAAAAAAAAAAAAAAAAAATAACAACATAAAGTCATACAATATTAATTCCTCTTGATCTTCGCGTCTAACCCTTTGGTGGATTATTTATTTGCAGATAAATCACATTTTAGGGCTGCCAAATTTAATATGAATTAATCCATCATAATGATTAAAAATTTGTTTGCAGTTAAGCAGTCTGTAGCAGAATATGACTCTGAACGTCTCTGGTAATGTGTCCAGGTATTAGTGTCACAAATGGGAAAATGACCAGTGACAGACGGCAGAACCACCAGATAAAGATGGAAGAGGCTCAAAAGTACAACAAGCAATTTCCCAAATGTGAGATCAATAAAGTATTTCTATTCTATTCTATTCTATTCTATTCTATTCTATTCTATTCTATTCTATTCAGCCTCTGGTTGGAAATGCAGTACTGTACAGGTGAGACAAGATGGAACAGTCGATCGATGTAAAGACTACACACACTCTTCAGGAAGGACTCTTCTTTTCACTGAAGCACTTCCAACTTAACATACCACATCAACATGAAGCACGCGTTAGTCAAGGACTCTGCTAACATATCTCCCAGCTTGCAACAAATATGTTAAGTGCATTTATAGTCCCTTTGTACTTGATTCTGTTTGCTCTTAAAAAATGAAACAAGATTAATGTATATTAAAAATTAATATTTAATGGTGAGGGCGGCACAATGGTGCAAGAAGGGCCCTGGATGGATTCCCACACCAGACCTTTCTGTGTGGAGTTTGCATGTTCTCCTCGTGTCTGTGTGGGTTTTCTCCAGGTACTATGGTTTCCTCCCACCATCCAAACACATGCACTGAGATGAACTGGAGACTCATACAGGGTGTACCCCACCTTCACCCACTGTAGCTGGATTAGACCCCCAGTGACCCTAGTGAAGATAAAGCGGGTTCAGATGACGAGGCGAGATCTAATGGTGATTAACCATTAGATCTCGTATAGATCTCTATTTTATATGTATATGCAAATATCAATAATTTTAATCTTGAACTTTTTATCTTTTTTTCTTTCTTGTTTTGTACATCTGGCCAGTAATGTGGTGATGGAGTGTGCATACATGGGGAAATATGATGACAAAGTGATGCTGGTTCATTCATTCATGTGTGACGCATTTCTTAGTTGCCTATATTGTTCTACACTTACACAACAGAGTTTTTTTTTTTCATTTAACTTTTATTTAACCAGGAAATAACCCAATGCGATTAAGAACCTCTTTTACAAGGGCAGCTACAACACACAGTTACAGGAATATGGTCTGACTCCATGATGAATGCAAAATGAATGAATAATGTCAGCACCCTAGTGTTCAATACAAAATGACGAGACAACCAGTTCTGGGTCAAATTAATGCAAAATCAGTGATGAAAAACTGCCCTAGTTTTTATTTTTCTCAATTCCCATTCATGAGTAAATTAACTGCAGAAAAGGACCTGCGTCTTGTTTCCCGTTTTGAAATCGGAAATGGGTTTGTTCCTCATTTCTCATTCTCCAACTCTGAGACAGGAGACATTGTCCACTATCAGTTTTCCACTTCCTGATTTGAAAACAGAAATCGAATGGCCACCATGTACACACACCGATTTATGTAATTAAAGCACATATAACAGACACGTTCAACAATAAACAGTTAAAATATAATTTACAAGCAGATTAAGAAGAACAAACAAGAGGAAGTGTGTGCTTCATCTGCCTACATCACTGAGCTATAAACATGTTTATTTAAAGGTTCAAAGGCCCATTCTAATGTATACACCCACCCCTAGTATTAGCACATATCACAAATTAAGGAACACTGAGCTGACATTGAAATTACTCAGGAACAAACTCCAGATTTGCATCAGTACCATGATCAAGGAGTATTAACCTATAGGTGCCTTCACTGAAACCAGGTAAAGTCAAGGCTCCAGCTGAGAGTCCAACCCAGAACCTGCTCAAAGGTACAAGTGCAAACCACTATGCAAGTGAATGGACCCATTTATGTGCATTACATCCTAGTAATCAGAAAATAATAATGAATTTGTCTGTTTCACAGCTCTTTTTTCTTCATAATAACTCACTTGACCATCGCTGTCCATTTTGTTGAGTGAAGAGGTTGATGGGTGAAGTAAATATGTATTAAGTAGTTTACCTTTAAAGGAGCTGGATGTAAGAATTATGTTCTAAGTAATAATAAAATGGCCTTGAATGTCATTAGACATTAAGAAGTTCATTTAAAACACTCTACACAGTAGTAGGATAGACAGCTTTTTAAATGTGAACACTCTAAGTGTCAGCCCACAAGTAATATTTATGTTGTCATTTTGTGTTTTGGTCTGATACACCATGCATATCCTATCTCTGAATCATAAAGTCATTTCAGCATCCAGTTTGCCAGTTCTCACTGAGCTGCAGCTGAGAACATTTCTGATTAGAAATGCCTGACATATGTGCTGTGTAATCATCAGAGTTTGTTGGTCTGTCTTTCTGTCTGACTGTTAGCAAGTTATTGACGGATTTTAACAAATGTTTGCACTGCATGACAAAGGCAACAGGTGATTAGATTTTGGGGGTGATCCAGATCCAGAATTTTTTTTTTTTGAAGGATCCTTTACTATTGGGCGATAGGGCCGGTTTTGACAGAAATGGTTCTAACTCAACATATAATACTGGTGGAGGTCTGCACTCTACCAGTGCTTTTATAGTTCCCAAAGAGAAACAAAACAAGGATACACTGTAAAATCTAATAAGTTGACTTTTACCTCAGGAAACATCTCAGTAAAGTGACCCCTCAGATGAACACCTCGGCTTACAGATTTAGGTCTGTCATATGTGAACCACCACCACGAAACCAGGCATAAGTGTCTGGAAATCAAAACTGAGTTATCTGTGTAGCTTGGTAGAGTGGAAACTAAGGTTTAAGATGGTGAAAAAATTATGTTTCTATCATAAGTAGAACCAAAGTTATGGTCATTTTAATATCCACAGTAGGACCTATTATGCAATTTGCATATTTTTAGATATTGTCCGTTAAAGTTTTGGATTGTTTTGGGGTAGGAAGTCTTTAGCAACGCATAATAATTCGTATCCGATTGACAAAAAATATTCACAGATGTTAAAGGACACTCTGATGGACATGTCACAGAAGTTCTATATATTATAATAATAGGACAGAATTGCAACGTATTATAATCATTTGGCTTACACCATTGGACAAGAACATTCAATATAGGCTTTTACCTCGTACCGAACACTTGGATGTTTACGCACGGAACAGAGATCGGTTTGTTCGGCGAAAAGAGGTGGAAGTCGGCTTTGTCTTTGCTCAGCAATCCTTAAACTTTTGTCACCGCTTAAATAATTGACCCAATAAACACCTTTATTGATTGGATTTCAATGTAATGACCACAGGAACTGAACATAGAGGTGTTACGGTACCGTTTTTTGATAAGGTGTAAACACAAATAAGAAATCACCTTCCAGCCTAAATTTGGCTGTAGCTCTGAACGGCTCAGCGCGACTTATGCCTGGTTTCGTGGTGGCGGGTCACATATAATAGTATGGGAGACATATCTCCCCCACCCGAACCTGATACCTGGGGTTCACAGGTAACCCACTTTTCTGTCCTTCACTAATGAGTAAGTAAGTGAGGCTGTCTACACTGCAACGCAACAAGTTTGTTTTTTTGTACCAGGAAAAAAAAAATATCGACATTGGGAAGAAACATGGCAATGCAATGCTTGCCGTAAATAATGCCATACACATGTCACATCTCCAGGTACCCAGAATAATAGAAGAAGTTGTATAGACGTCTCTGCTGCTCATCTTGTTGGTTTAACATCAGTAGATTTTCCTTCAATAACACCAGTAAACTTAGCAGTGACTGCAGCTCTGCTACTACAGCTACTCTGGTGTCTGCCATGATGGTCACTGTCTTGTTTACGAGTGAATGTTTCGTGTGAAGCTACTGTTTGTTCTGTTCATGCAGTTGTGACGTAGATGCTAGATGTCAACAAATCAGTTTTAGTCGTCAAGATGACAACGGCTAACCTGACCGTCCCTTCCACACCCTTCCGCAACCAATCCATCTTATCTAAAATCCTTGCATGTGATTAGATGAAGAATCTGTCCGTCATTTTGACTGATGCGCTGCTTCAGCCACTCATGTTGAAATCAAGTCTTGACTGAGAGACAGCAGGAAGAAGAGCCATACTGTATCACAGACACAGTATACTATGTCATCAAAACAAATGCGACAGTATGGCTGCACCTAAATGGACCGCTGCGTTGTCTGTATGGAAAATGGGTAGACCATTGACTTGCAGAAATTGGTCCTAACGTTCTTGGTCTTAACGATGTTCCTGGCATATGTCTGAAATGCCTTCACTTGGGAAGCAGACACTAGAGTACTCTGGACACTATAAGGGAATGGTGAAAAGTTAAAGAAGAACCGAGTGCTCAACAGAACACAGAGACATCAGCTGTGGCACAAACAGTCATGGGAAGTCCCACCTAGTGACACTGATTGGCTCCTTTGTTTTTCAAAAGCCTGAACTGTATAGTACTCAGATGGTTGTGTGAGCCTAGCGAAACGTAGCCAGATGACGTATTTTTCCACTCATATTTTTTTCTCAAAAAATATCGTTTTGAGGTCCGCAAAACGCTGGTAGTATATGGATGTGAGGCCCAAACAGTAAAAACCATTATTGAATTCACTCGAAAACATTGCGGTTGAAAACATTGACTAGGCTAAAGTAAAGTTTATTTATATAGCACCTTTCACAGACAAATGCTTTATAAAGAGTTAAAAAATATAATACGAGGGGGACTTTATCAAGAAAACACAGCACACTGGGGCAGAGTAGAGTGGGTTGTTGGTGTATGTAGTCATCTGTATCTATATCTATGTCAGGCTATTTGTTTACTGTAGTTGAATTTGGATAATTGTCTACGACACACCTAATGATTTCTCACAGCAGTTATGTACCTCAGTACACTGGTAGGGAAACACTGCTTTAATGGATTGTATCACATAGAGAACAACCTGTATTCATTGTAAACAACATTCTACTACCTTCATATTTTACACAACAGCTGGAGAGGTTTTGATACTTTTGGCCTTTTTTTTCCCTTAATGGTGAATTACAGCATAAGTGGGATATTTACGCACATTTCTATTACTTTTTGAAGCACATTTGCAGTTATTATGGCCTTAAGTGGGCAATTAGCACCCGACTTTATCTCATGGGATAGTTCTTTATTTGACATTATCTCTGCTGTAGTTTCATTGAGTGGCACAGGCCCTGTGGCTCAGGTTTAGCTATGTCTGTGTCCAGAACAGCTGACAGCATCTATTCTGCAGTTAATGTGGCGTACTGAGGAGCTGCAGTAAAGATAATGTAAGGGTTGTAAAAGTGCTAAAGCTAATTAGCTCCCTGGCAGAAATTCACCAGGTGAACAGAGCTGTTGGAAATGGAAGCAGACTGGCAGAATGATGGAAGAGAGTGTCGAGCAGGGGTCTCAAACATGTGACCCGGGGGCCAAATGTGGCCCGCCAAAGGTGCAAAAACTAACATTAAATAAGGAAAATATTTATACTTACAAACTATCTTGTAAGAATAAAATGTGAAAAACCTGAACAAATATGAATAACCTGAAATTTCTAAAGAAAATTAAGCATAATTTAAACTATTTAGTGTCTTTGTAGTAGATGTAATCCATAATGTATGTGTGTAAATGATTAACTGAGGCATAATATTGTTAGAATTGCACATATTTTTCTTGAGATATTTCAGTTTTTTCAGGTTATTCACACCTTTCTTGTTGGATAGTAAGTTGGGTTTGTTTGCACTAAAACAATTGTAATTTTTTTTCTCAGTTATTATGCTATTATTTTACTGGTCCGGCCCACTTGAAATTAAATTCGACTGAATGTAGCCCCTGAAAGTCATGAGTTTGAGACCCCTGGTGTAGACTAACAAGCTACGAATGAAAATAATCCAGAGTTAAGAGTGTCCTGTTATAGTACAAATAGGAATTTAAAAAAAAGGATTAGACTGAAAACAAAATGATTGCACGTTTTTTTAGTTTCTGTAAGGTATGAAAGACAAACTCACCTCTGAAGATGTGATACTGCTAAAATCTAATTTTTGGTATCATTTTTAAAACCTTGACTTGTGACAACACCCATCATTTATTAACTGTGAAATCACTGATTAGTGAAATAATGTAATGTCCAAGCAGAGCAGATTAATGTTTTGTAGAAGTGATTAAAATATATTAAACTCTTAAAAATGCCAATTTTAGCATCTTAAAATTCTATGGAACACATGTAACATAACAATCACATAACATAACACATACATACATAATACATGGAACACACTAACATGGAAACCACATATTGCATATGTAAAAAATAAAGGTATCCAAGAATATTTTGGCATTGAATAAGGCAAAATATGTATGAGATTAAAAAATATAAAGTTAGATTGTTCACTTATTCTGCCATATTTAAGTTATTATAGAATTATTTGGCAACACATATATAAGTAACACAAAGTCATTGTTAATTTTAGGTTGAATACAAATTAACTGTTTATTAAATCAGGATTGTTTAAGGTTAAATAGTTAGCTGAATTGGAGCTAGAAATGGACTTTTGCCTGTAAATGTACAGAGATTATTTGTTTTAGTATCACAGGATGAAAAACATAGAAGTAGGTTTAATTTGAAATATTAAAAGGTGAGACCGACTGGAAAATAAATGTGCATTTCTGTTGTTGGTGTCAGAATGTGGAAGTATCTGGCAATGAAAGAGAAGAGCTGGAGGTAATATTTTTCAGTTGATGAGGATATATGAGAAGAAAGTGGAGAAACTATATAAAATACATGTAATAAAGTGGTTTTGCTTATGAATTGGGATTTATTTGTTCAATGACTGTCATGTAAAATGTTTTATTTTTTGTTGTAATGGCCGTAATGGTAAGTGTCTGATGTACTGGATCTTCATTCTGCTCATTTACAATCATTGATATTTGAATGGATAAATAAATGAAAAGTATAAAGGTAACATCCCAATGAACTGAAACAAAATGTGGAACATATGTGGCTATGTTATTTAATTTAGGATAATAATAGAATATCCAAGTTTGCATGTGTGTATTACATTGAGTTAAAAACTGTCCAACACGCTCATTCCAAAACTGCAGTTTATTAGTGATTCTGTCAGTGTTACATTAGTCAACATGATCGTGTGCAGGGACTAACATCAATATTTAAATAATTCATTAAGATAAAATGGATCTGTGTCATTTTGCATGCAGTCTAAACAGTTTCCGAGCCTTTAAATACACCCCGTCCTGACATATAATGTTAATCAAACTTGTTTAAGTGGAGCACTGACAGCAAGTGACATGTTGTGAGTTCTGATCTATTTACAGAAAAAGCTTTAATCACAAATGAGGGACAATCTGTAAGGAAAGCAGCCATATTTGTGTTTCCATCTTTAATATAACAGGTGTTTATAGCCCGGGGGAAGTTGAGTTTCCAATCATATGGGCTTTCACTGAGTAATTCAAATGGATTCTTCCACCAGGGATTAGAGACCATGCAGCAGGAAGGTGGGACAGAGGACTGAATTTAACCCTTTGGAGGATGAACTATGAGAAACTGAGCCAAGATTTAATTCCTGAGTGTTTTTATTCTTTTTTAGTCATGAAAACACAATCTGATTGATTTATTTATATATATATATATATATATATATATATATATATATATATATATATATATATATATATATATACAGAGAGAGAGAGAGAGAGAGAGAGATATTATTTTATTTTATTTTATTTTTTAATTTTTTTCCCCTAGAATTACAAAGAAAAAAACATTATCTTTTTTAAATGTACTTTTTTTCCCTCACATTTTAACATACTCTAATACTAGTTATTACTTCATGGAGACAATGTGCAAAGAATACATTTAAAAATATATATTATTTTATTGAACAAGAACAACAAAGTTACAGTGATGGTATGAATGACAGTGTATTGGTGATGCATTAACCCACAAAACCCATGAATATATAAGAGAACAGCTGTGGAATAACTGTCCACTGTAGTGACCAGTATATGCATCAAAGGGTTAAGGTTTGAAAGAAGGTCCAGAGGGTCCACCGCTGATAAACACAATGTATCACCTGTTCCCCTGTTGCACTGAGGTCTCTGTCTCTGTCCTTTCCGCACTGATTTCTTGTCCTTGACCACAGTACTGATGAAGATTTGGAATCAGACCTGAACATCTTCAATGGCTTCTTTAAGTGCTAAAGCTAATTCTTGGTGTTGTGTAAATTATATATATATATATATATATATATATATATATATATATATATATATATATATATATATATATATATATATATATATATATATATATATATATATATATATATATATATATATATATATATATATATATATATATATATATATATATATATATATATATATATTATGTAAGTCCACATTTCACATTAATACAGTAGCATTGCAAGGTGTGAAATGAAGAAATATCCTACTTTAGTTATTTTGATCTGAACTACTGTATCATGTGTGTTATTTTTTTTTTTTTCATGTCAACCATTATTTAAACTGTAAATATCACAATGAGATGTAGGACCTCTTTTACAAGGGAGTCCTGGCCAAGATACGCAACAGCAAAGCAACACATAGTTACAGGAATATACAGATAAAATACATACACAATAAACAGAATCACATTTACATGCAGATTAAGAAAAGCAAGTGCAAGTTATATAAGTTACATAAGACTATATAACACTGTTGAGCTGCATTTTATCTTATCTTACTGTATTTTAAGTTATTTTAATTAAGTCTTAAAGGGGTGGTAACTTTAAATTGGACATTTTTTAGCCTTGTTTTTTAGTCTTTTTATATGGTCTTATGAGGGTATGATTGATATGAGGTATTTGTGATTGCATTTATTGTGCTCTGTGTTTTTAGTGTGTGTCTATCTATCTATCTATCTATCTATCTATCTATCTATCTATCTATCTATCTATCTATCTATCTATCTATCTATCTATCTATCTATCTATCTATCTATCTATCTATCTATCTATCTATCTATCTATCTATCTATCTATCTATCTATCTATCTATCTATCTATCTAATAATGATAATAATTGTTTCTGTGTTTGTCCTAATGAAGGCCTTTGGCCGCAACATGTAGGCTGATGTATTTTTATTTTTTACACTGTTTTATTAAATACATTTTTGATATATATTTTTGAAAATCTCGGGGTGCCTCTGCTTTTTTCCCTTTTCTATACAAACTGTGCTGTTTGAGAGTCTTTGACAGTGTATTTTATGACTATCACTCTTAATATTGTATTCAACCAGATATTCTGTTTCTGAAATTCAGAAATTTTGGCTATTCTAACCTCATTTTTTCATTTTTGTTTTTTCATTTGTTTGTTTTTTGCACATTGTGGATGTTTAAGTTTAATTTGGAGCCAGTTACTTTCAAGTTTTTATGTTGTTTATTTCTTTTGGCAAGAGCTGTAATGTCTGTCTGACAACTACTGAACACCACAGCAGGGACAACAGGGTTTACGTGGTTCCTGCATCAGCTTGAATCCATCCCTTAAATATAGGCTCTAACTCTGGAGCAGGTCAACAGAGCTGCTGTGACCAGAGGTGTTTTATTTTCTTATCATTGTCCGTGTCTGTGCTGCCAGACTCTTTTCTTTTTTAACTTTTTTCCTCCAAGTCTGAACTCATATTCACTTCTGTTTTTCCCAACGGGTTCTTTAAGTTTGTTGTGGTACCAAATGAGCTGAGCTGCTGATATGACTGGGTGGTGGAGGCAAGTAGGAGCGGACCACCGATGAAGACGCATCCACTTCTACATGTGGGTGTTTATGTGAAGCAATGAAAGATTCTTTTATTCTTCACAGAACCAATAAAATAATTGTGTATTTGACCTTTTAAAAAAATTCATGGTTGTTTATCGAAGACTACAGTGAGTTATTCATGAACCTTTTTAACCTGTTTTCCTTAAATGAGATATTATTTATTTATTTATTTATTTATTTATTTATTTATTTATTTATTTATTTATTTATTTATTTATTTATTTATTTATTTATTTATTTATTTATTTATTTATTTATTATATGTATTTATTTATGTATTTATTTATTTATTTATTTATTTATTTCGGTGTTTGACCAAAGTAAGCATCTGATCTGTAAGGATTTTCATGTTCATTGATTGGAAGCTCCAAAGACGACTTCAAGATACATTTGGTCTCAGTTTTAATAATTTTTTCAGGTCACATGCAAAATACAAAAGCCATCTCTGTGGACCAGAACCCCACAGGACTCAGGCCCAAAAAGTCCAGAATTCCTGGTTTGAATTGACAATATCTTTTTGGGTGACTCCAACACTAAAAAATGGGTTGGACTTTGCAGCGTCATCTAACCCTGTCTTCTAATTGGACCTTTACTTATTGACTGTAAGTTACTGAGGGAATGAGGAATTCTATGTGTGTGTGTGTGTGTGTGTGTGTGTGTGTGTGCTTGCATTTCTTTCTTTATGGGGATATTAATGTGTTTACATAGTCACCTTTAACACTTATGGGACCAAAATTCAGGTCCCCACAAGGGTTGAGTATAGATAAAGGTCCCCACTTGTAAAATATAAATGATGTGGCAATATAAATACATTAATATTTTTTTTTCCAGAGGTCTTCATAAAGCATGGTGGAAACAGGTCCAAAGTGAAACATGTATTTTTCAAAAGTTTGAAAAAAAAGTTATTTTTATGTATTAAAAAAATATATATATATATTTATATATATATATATATATATATATTTTTTTTTTTTAAATAGTGTTGATTTTATATGTTACTTTATTATTGATTTAAATTTTCATCATTATTTTTTGGGGTTTATTTTATTTACAGTAAAAAATAGAAGAACTGTTTACACTCACTACCCAATGGTTACTTGATTACAAACTTGGTCCCCATGAGACATGGAAATGAGTGTGTGTGTGTGTGTGTGTGTGTGTGTGTTGATTATGACATACATCCATGGCATCCGTGTTTTTAAAACAGTACCTCCGTTCACATGGATCGTAGTCAAAATCTTATCTACTGTCTTATCTAATATAGAGCTAACAATTAAATTTAATGATGAATGATTTAATGATTATAGAATATTTCTAACAGATCAATAATGATTTTATTGAAAAGGAAGGAACAGCAGGTCACAAAGCAGAGTGTTCTTGTTGGAAGGTTGTTAGTAAATGTATATAAGATATCTGAAGTTGTATAACTTGAACAATTTCTCTTTTGCTGTCATACCTGGTTAAATAAAGCATGAATACAAAGGGAAAATACAAGTCTACTGCAGTATTTCTTCAGCAAGGTGAAATGAAACAGGGAGAAAAGAAAGGTATGAAGGGCAAATGAAGGAATAGAAAAATTCAGTGCTGTGGACAAATGGCAGAGATGACAGACACTTAATAAGAAGCTGAATTTGAGAAATGGTGGTGTTGAACGACAGGAATAAATGAGAGAGGGAATGAGAGGAATAAATGATAGGAGGAATAGAGCTGTTCAGTGGCTCATGTTAGGAGTGGAAGGCAGTGGTGACACACCCACTGGGGAGTACTGAACACACACACACACACTGGTTTCCTTGTCTCATGAAAACCAAGTTTGTAAACAAGTAGCCATTGGGTAATGAGTTTAAATATGTTTTTTTTTCTTTAAAAAAATATATATACAGTATATATAATAATATAATAATTAGAAAACACAACATAGCATAATAATAATAATAATAATAATAATAATAATAATAATAATAATAATAATAATAATAATAATAATAATAATAATAATAATAATAATAATAATAATAAGCTATAAAAATTTTAATAGTACACTGTAAAGTAAACACATTTTCAAATCTATGAAAAATACATTTCACTTTGCAACTGTTTCCCCTATGCTTTATGAGGACTTCTGTAAAAAAACAAAACAAAAAAAAACAATCCATGTATTTATAGTGCCACATCATTTCTATTTTAGTAGTGGGTACCTTTATTTATGTTTATCCCTTGTGGGGACCTGAATTTTGGTCCCCATAGCATCAGAGGTCCCCATGTTGTGACTGCGTAAACATGTCAATGTCACCATAAATATAGGAATACAAGCACAACCACCCACCCACACACACACACACACACACACAGCCCTACATTTTTATTTAGGAGAGGAGACAAAACAACAAGAGGTCAAATCAGCTGAGGTGTTTTCATTGTTTCCATCATGATGTTTCTTTATGTCTCCAGTTTACTGTTTGATATGCCACACACACACACACACAAACACACGCACACACACACACACACTGGTGTAAAAATGACACAAAATAATGTTGTGGACAGCACAAAATCAAGTCCACAGGGCATACAGCATTTATGATGTGTATTGTTACTCACACAGTTTCCTACCTGTTTGTTTTCACACACACACACACACACACACACACACACACACACACACACACAAGCTTTTGGCAGAGGCTGCCCTACCTTCACACTCTTGGGTCCCTGGCCCAATTTGAACAGCATCAGTGAGCGATGGTGGCCCACTGCTGCCAGAAGACCTGGGTAGAAAAAGTCGAGTCATTTTTCACACCTTGCCTTAACACAAACTTCTCTCCAATGAGAGTACGGAAAACATTTTGCCTCTAAGCATTTTAGTTTGTGTACAGGGAAACAAAGGTGTTTGACTGGTGCTACAATCTCTGAAAAACATCCTGTCTGAATTTTAACTAGATGAAACATGCACAGGAACTTCTGAAAAAAAAAAAAAAAGAAAAAAAGAAAAAATATCTCTTTGTCTTTTGACTGCCAGTCACATTTTGCCTTTAGTCTTTTTCCGCTTACATCCAAATACTGCACCTGCCATATTTTCTGATTTATTTGATTGCAATGCTTCTTCCTTTTGTGTATGGAATAATAATAATGGTGCTTTTCAAGGCACCCAAAGCATTTTATATTATTGATCCATTATTCATTCACTCTCACATTCTCCCTCTGGTGGTGGTGAAGTACATTTGTAGCCACAGTTGCCCTGGGGCAGACTGACAGTAGCATGGCTGAACATTCACACCTACAGTCACTCCATTCATAGACACCCATTCACCTGTGTGAGTGGCACTGGAGGCAAGGAGCGTGAAGTGTCTTGCCCAAGGACACAATTGAACGACTAAGACAGAGCAGGATTCGAACCGCCAACCCACTCTACCTCCTAATCCGTGGCTGCCCCATGAATATGGAATATGCTATAATATTGGACTCCTCTCCAGAGACGCAGTCAGACTATTTTCTCTGAGGCTATTCTCAGACATGCCTGGTGTCACTCTCCTCCTCGTTTCTCTCCTCTGTCCCCATTTTCTCCTCCTGCGATGCCCCCGAAGGTAAACATTGCCAGCAGCAGTAGTAGGAGTGTCACCCGAGGCCATCGTCTTTCACAGTCTGCAGCCGACACTCTACAACAAGCTCATTCATCCCACACTTTCACTGCACCACCGGCCTAATGCACTCATTACCACAGACGCCACTGGAATGGATAGCTCTCTGCCTCATCTATGCGTCTCTATGAGCTTTTAAACTGGGTGATGTAACTGATAGTAATTTACATATAAAATACCCCAGATGCATTGAGACCAACAAAGTGGCAGTAGTGTCAACATTTTAGTCGTGTTCCTCTCTCATATTTGTCAGTACAGTGTAAACATGATTAGTGTACATTTTGTGTTTTTGGTCGGCGGGAACATACAGTAATGATCCCATAAATGCACGGTAAAGCTTTTACTACTAAAACCATTTTCTCTTTCTCCTAAGTATTTGTACAGCTTTTAAACACACCATTTATCCAGCATCCATCATTTTATTTATCATTTTATTCCCCTGTATGTATGTGACCTGTTTGTTTTTAGATCTGAACAGGGTAGACAAAGCCTTATGTTTTGATTTTGGCTTTAGTCCCAGTTTTGGGGAGTGAGTAGAATAAGGTAGGCTGAGCGGTACCCATTGTGCGGTTGGAGCTGAGCCTGTAACTCTCAGTCGTGATGACGGTGAACAGCTGGGCCCGGCTGCCGCAGCTGACGAGGTGCAATGTGATGATCGATAGCTTAATGGCAGGATTTCAGCCTGTGTTTGGGCAGTGTGGCTCTACATAATGTGGAGTGGGGATAATTATTTCATCACCAAGATGTGGAACTGGGACTTTTTAATTTTCTCCTGGGATCAGTGGAGTGTAATAAGTGATGCCCTGTTGTAGAAACTGTTGAAATATCAAAGCTTTTCACATTACAGAGCCAGTATCTTTTCAAATTAATGGGTTTATGGCCATGTGTTCCAGTGCTGTCACAGGTTAGAGTTTTATTCCGCTTATCATACTGTCACATGGACCTTTGACACCACATAAATGAGTGCTCATGAAGAGTTTAAGAATGGGTGCAGCAGCCTTTCCTCCTCCTCGGCTTACAATAATAGTTTCCTCCTCGAAAATGCGTGTTATTCGTCACTAATGCACCAAAAATGAGTACTGTCAGTGCTTTATATGCAACATAATTGCATTTTGATTGAAAGCTGAAGAGTGTTCCAATAGGCTTTTCATAATCCAAGGGCATTACAGGAATATATAATGTAGTTATGACATAAATACGGTTTATTAAGACTAAAACTGGTAAAGCCAGATTTGTACTTTTATAAGTGACATTCCAAAATGTATCCAGATTCTGTCACTGAACACATTAAAGGGAACTGTGGGTAGAATCAAACTGAACTTAATTAATGTGTATATTATACTGTGTGATTGCTCTTAGATTATGCCTGCTTTGTTGACCTAAGATCTAATAAACGGTAGCCTATCCATGGTCAAAGGGAGTATCAGCGAGGTGATGGCCTTTGTTTCATTGTGTAGCTCAGCTGAGCTGAGAACATCCTCAGGGGTATTAATGGGGGTCATAAACTCTGATACGGATATTTGAACACATTGAACTCTAACTGGCCTTGCTCAGACAAGGACACATGGTTTTCCCCTGAGGCCATTTCCATGAACAGAATTGTAAAATAGAAACAATCGATTTCTCTCTGTTTAATGTGTTTGGATTGGTTGTGTTTTGTGAATGTTTAGCAGGTTTTTTTTAATCTGTCAGCTTCCTGCTTTGTTCATTCTTTTTCAGGGTTAAATGTACTTTACTTGGGCTTTGGGGGGAGCTAATTACTTTCAAATTCAAACTATGACTGAACTCAATCAACATTCAATCGAGCATCAGAATATAGGCGCTTTCTCACAGAGTAGTTCTAGGAACTTAGTTCTAGGAACTATATAGTTCCTAGGGAACCTTTGGGTTTGCATTCCCACAGGTCAGTAGGAACCATGGGAGGGACCAATGTGACGGTAATGTCCTCGACAGTGATGTATCCTTTGAGCACCAAATTCAACAATCACACAAGGAAGTTGAAGACAGTGCTACTACTGTATAAGCTACGATAGAATGAGGAGGTCACAGCGCTTATGTTCTGTATTTCGGGAATGTTAATCGTGGCCAAATACAGTGTCTAATGTCAAGAATGGATGGGGTTTACAGAGAGTTTAGAGATGAAGAATCCAGGTGATACTATGATGTATGTTAATTTCATAATCAATATCCCTATTAACCGAAAAACAGAACTGCGCCTTTGGGTCTGTTTATCATATGCATTCTCCCTATTTTTTTCCAACACACAGCTGACACTTGACAGATGGTTTTAATGATAGTGGTACTGCAAAATGTGGAAATGCAGAAATAGGCATGGTCTTGGCTCTACGAATCACCTACATCATATAGTTCCTATGGAAGTAAAAATACTCTGCCTGCGAGTAGGAGCGAAAAAGGTTCTAGGAACTAAAAAGGTTCCTACAGTGGGAAAGTGCCTTTTAAAGCTGAACCAAGAATATACATTATAATCCAGACTTTGAGTTTCTATACAGTAAATGGTTTCACTTTTACAGGTCACACCATCTGATCATGCCAGTGTGATCATAGGCCTCTAATGGTCAATGCAAGCTGTTCCCTTAGAAGATAATCTTAGAAGCATCTCTTTCTACACCAAACACACCAAATGTGATGATGATATCACCAAAAATGTGGTTTTTATTCTGTAATCTGTAGTCAGGTTTCACTTGACCTTTCAACACAAGTGACTTCAAAGTGTTACTTTGAAATCTGCACTTTCATTTTAGTACTTCATTGTTTTAAATGTGATTTGGACATCAGAGGCTCCAGTTATTGTGCATGGTGTTCACTGCTAAGAAGAATGCCTCGTATTCCTACCAGGGGTGTGACGAGACACTCAGCTCATGAGACGAGATGAGACACGAGATTGGGTTCACGAGATCAAGATGAGACGAGATTTTAAGAAAATAAAATCAAAAAGTATATGAATAGACAAGAGACTTTTATTTAAGTGAGTGGATTCACTTTTAATGAACTTCTTCCTTTTAATGAACTTCTTAATGAATTTCTTCCTCTACAAATTGAAACTAAAATAAAATGTTATGAAAGTTAAAATAAAATAAATAAAATTATATATTTCTTCTTTTTGCAAGTGCAAACAATATGTGCAAAACAAATAGTTCTTCTCTGTCAATACAGACTGAAAATAGTGCAGAGTCTGACCAAGTATGTCACTTCTTCCTCTACCAATTGAAACCAAAATTAAATAAATATCATATATTTCTCCATTTTTCAAAATCAAATGTGGCTCTTGACTGTGAAAATTCAGGTGTGAATGTATTTGTTATCGTTGTGTGGTTTGTTGGTGTTTTCTTGGCAGGTGCAGTTGTTGATTTGAGTACTGAACTGTGGTGCTGCTGGAAATGTCCCTGTGTTGTGCTAGTATTAGTCACCATGTATGGCATTGTTTGTACCTGGGGGTGCACACCCGGCACCCACAACGCGGGGAAATGGTCCAAATAATGTCCTGTTTAAACAATGCGTCGCAGGACATACAGAAACAGAGAGACGGAGAAAGAGAGAGAGAGAGAGAAAGCATATTGGGACAGGAAATGACAGAGCGCTTAATATCGCACCGTCACAGTCTGCATATTGTCCGTGTCTTATCAGTCATTCTCTTGCCATTTATAATTTCTGCCAGGAACCCAAAATGCTGCCAAACAAACCATTTGAAAGTGTCAGGAACTGCTTGCTGGATAACAAATCTCGCGAGACAGAATTTTAACGCAATGAGAAATCTCGCCAAATGAAATCTCATGAGATCTCGTCATACCAGATCTCGTCACACCCCTAATTCCCAGACATTACAAAGAATGCTTTTTCTTGTGAAAGTCTACTAACAGGTGAACTTTGTCTGACATTTTCCGACATTAAATACTAAAAACAAAATTCATAGATGCAGTCTTTTCTTATGTGACAGCTATGAAATGTAATTGTTCCTAGCCCTTAGCGGCTTTAAGGCTTGAGCGATTTCTTTTTGAATAGATGTAAACAACACGTATCCAACTGATTAAATTGATGTGTTTGTGTTTACTGTAATGTTTCATTTGGTGCTGCATGGATGCCAGATTGTTATTGATGGTCTGACTCTTGCACAGCAGTGCTTTGGCTTCTCTCCAGTTCTTGGCTGAAGTAATTGACACGTTGCCTGCTGGGATTTGTGATTAAGTTTATTGACATATAGGAGGAGGTGGGTGCGTGGCATCACACAGTTGGCAGAGCTAACAGACCTCTCAAGCTGCTAAGACAAAATAGCATTGATGTTCCCAGAACCCAGCAAATGATCAAATTGACAATGTATGGTACTTTACGATATAAACCACTTAGAAACATATGCATATGACACAATTTACACTTTTTACAATTTGTATTTATGGATCTAGATGTGCAATATATGCTTTGGTGTATTGGATGAAAGCATTGAGTCAATATCTGAGAATTTTCCAGATTGACCAGTAGTTAAACCCTGAAAGACCCTAAAGCATCTATTGATCTGAAATGTATAATAGGTTTTAAACCACTGATCCAATTAACACATTTAAATAATTCAGGTAAATGCAGTTTCCCAGCTTTGCAACAACATCACATGTGTCTTATTTGGACGTTCAGAGTTTCTGTAGTGAATATTGAAAAACTGTCAATTTCTGCCATGTTGATTCACCAACATGTAGTGCATGGCAATGGTGTAGACATTTGCATTTATGTTTGGTCGAACTTTGATTTAAAAAATGTGGTAACACTGTACATTACGGATTCTGTGGTCATTTTGATGTAATTTTATGATAATAATGTCTTTGTAACTGCTTATTACAGTCTTTTCCATGCAGTTTCCAGTGCAATTACTTTTCAGTTTTGAGGCAATAGGGATGCAAACAGCTTTCATTAAGATGGTACCTAACAAAAGTCTGAAATTTCTCAGAAAAAGAACCCTGGTCTATTTAAATGGACCAAACGAAGTAGGTCTGAATACACCCAAAGTAAAGATAAAAAAAATTCTACTTGAAACATAACCTGACTCAGGCAGATGTATGGATGCGTTGCATGGCTGCTCGCATCTTACATCTGGGTAAGCAAAATTAGCTTATTTGTTTAGGCGGGGTTGTCAATCAAAAATTATTCGCCCTGATTGGAGAAACCAGGTGCTTGTCATTTTGAATGCCGTACTTCTTCAACGAATCACATTGAAAGCAGAATGTAACGTAGATAATAGCTTTTACCATACCCAGCTTTGAGAAGAGCCATAACATCCTCACCACCAATAAATTCTTTCAAAATTGTTCTGTTCATCTTTTAAACAATCAATATGCGCTAGTTGAAATAGCAGAATCAAAGCTGAGTTCAGTCTCCTCCATGCTAGCCACCATGTTGTTCAAAGCCACTGTGTCAAGAGACTTCCTTATGTCTTAACTGTTAAAACCCATTCAGCACCAGAGACAACAGAATGTCTACCGTGTTTTACCAGACCCTTGTGTGAAGCTCATGACGCTGAGTGGAAACACACGAGGGTTCGGCAAAACCCTGGCTAATTGAAACCAGACTTTCAAGACAATTTACAGAACCCAACAGAATATAAATAAACACTGTTACAACAATATGGAGAAGTGAGTGATGATGATGAAAGCAGGGAGAGAAAAAAGGGATTCATGAAGAGAGACAATTATCATTATTCACACCTTTTGGTTTTTAGGTGTTTATTTTTCTCCAGTTACACTGGTTTCCTCCCACCATCCAAACACATGCACTGATAGGTTAATTGGTTAATCTATGTTCAGCCCTGCAATGAACTGGCAACTCATACAGGGTGTACCCCACCTTCACCCATTGTAGCTGGATTAGGCCCCCACAGACCTGTGCGACCCTAATGAGGACAAAGTGGGTTCAGACGACGAGACGAGACCTTTTGGTTTTTAGGTATTTTCACTGAAGAAGTCAAATGTGAGAGTGATTGTTTGTCTATATATGGTCAGTCCTGCAATGAACTGGGAACTTCTCCAGGGTGTACACTGCCTTCGCTCATATGTAGCTGAATTAAGTTGCATGTGACCCCCGTGACCCTAGTGAGGATGAAGCGGATAAAGAAAATGAGATGAGAAGTCAGCCTGTAACAGTATGTTTTACAGTAACTGCGAGTGTTTCAGCGAGCTAGATCCCAACACAAGATAGAAACATAGAAAGAATTGAACATTTCTTAGATACAACTACAGGCGTTTCCGAATTCCTGGCAATTCCTCTAAGCCCACCTTCTGGTGCTTTGGCATGGCAATTTGATTAACAAGTTCAGTCCTTTACTTTTCACTGTGACACAAATGTGTCTAGCACTGAAACACACACTGGCATGCAGAGTGTGGGCGTTCACTGTGTTAGAAGACAGTGGGATGTCATTAACTCTGTGAGAGGAGCCTTTAATATAATTAACAATGAGGCGACAAGAGATGGGAGGTAGCAGACATAGACAGAAACACACCACCACCCCACTAAACTCCTGTTGAGAAAGTGTGTATTTAATTAAAAATCACCCCTTTAACACGCACATACAGATGCACTCTATAGAATAACACTACTCCAGCTTTTATGTGCTCCAGTCAGGACATGCAGACTTGATTAGTATTAATCCTTATCTGCAGAATGGACAGCTTCTCAATTGTGCGTGTGTGTGTGTGTGTGTGTGTGTGTGTGTTTTCCTCAGCTGGGTAACTTCATGAAGAGCATAATTACAGCATTTTCAATTT
Source organism: Siphamia tubifer (assembly GCA_020466265.1). Lineage (NCBI taxonomy): Eukaryota > Metazoa > Chordata > Actinopteri > Kurtiformes > Apogonidae > Siphamia > Siphamia tubifer. The sequence goes on along the minus strand of CM035795.1, from coordinate 18,976,523 downwards.
CAGCCCACTGCAGAGTTAGGGCTGACAGTCTAGTATCTCTGCACTGCAGATGAGAGGACTGGGTGTATATGAGTGAGTGTGTATTCATGTAGCCCAGAGCGTTGTGCATGTGCAACTGTATTTTTGCAACTAAAATGAGGAGGCGAATTAACAGGGCTTGTGGGTGACTAATACAAGAGATAATTTCATGGCAAATCCAAATTGGGAAACCAGCTAAAATCATGACAACTGTGTAAACTTCATGGCAGACGGCAAGTTATGTATAAATGGATTTTATTAACTAATAATAGCAAGTTAAAACATTAAGATATAATGCATTTTCAATTTGGTGCCAGCACAGCAATGCCCAGTCCAGAGTCTGTTCAGTAACAGTATGATATCCAGTAATCTGATTTACTTGCTGTCTATGCAATGTGTGTTCCAACAGTAGGAGGATGAAAGGCATGTCAGTCCTGATTAGAGCTGCAGAACTGGCACAATTTGAATCTCTTTCTGTGTGTATTCATGCCTGTGCTTTGGTCACTCTCCAGTAGGGAGATCCGAGCTGCCCGAAGGCAATGGCCATGTTCCCATCCTCCCCAGCTCCACTTTTCATCTCCTTTCATATCTTTCTTTTCCTCCTCTTCGTCTCAGTGGTGCGACTGTTTCCTGACTGATATCTCTACATTTACTCAGTAAACAGCTGCTGTGCATATCTATGCACTTATGTGTGAGAGCGCCTTTGCGGAAAAGAAGCTTGTGTGTATATTCAGATGTAGGCAGCTCATCAGTGATGCTCTGTCAGCTTTGATAATAACTTGGGGCCCTGAGGCGCTGTGGCCCCCAATACTTTGTCACACTCCTCCAGCTCTGCAAACATAGGCCAGCATTGCCAGTAAAGCTGCTCTGCCTTCACCGATAATGAGCTCTGTGTCCTCAAAGATACTCTGGTGTGGACTGGTGCCAGATTCCCTTGAGGTGTTGAGCACTGCATGACTTCTGACACCAACAGGACAGCTGCTTAGGTCCTGAGCACACATTCCCACTGACTAATAGGCAGTCATTAATTTAGACTTGATTAAATGAAAATGTACTGATGCCCAAGGGGAAAGTTAGTAATCACAGCAGCAGGCAATAAGGTGGAGGAAAGAATGAAATAAATGAGGAATGTCAGAAAAGTCACCTATTTTACCACCAAAGTTTTATAGACTGAGTTTTAATGTTTGAGTGCAATAATAAAAATACAGTTATTAAAAATGTGGCGGATATTTTCCATGTATTAGATTGTAAAAAAAAAAACAATTTATTATGCAGAAAAGCCAAACAGTGATAACAGCACAGCAAATAACCTAATAAAGCATTCATATAAATTACTTTTCATCCATTAATTTTAAACGCCCCCCCCTCCCCTTCAAGGAGACAGAGATCCTTGTGACCATAAATCTCACTCTTAAAAGCCTAATGTGACACGGAGACACATATTTAGCTAACAGTTTAGCCCAGTAATTAGCGTTTGTAAGCTGTCTACCTCTGCCAAGTGCCAGCCACCCAACATCTGTTCCTGCACTGCTGCCGGGGCCAGCATTTCCATCCTCATCCTTTCCTCCGCCACCAGCCATCGTTCCCTCTCAGCAGGGGGGCAGAGCACTTATCAGGTCTGAAGTGAAATGATAACCGAACATTGGGGGGAAGAAGTGACAGCGCTGTCACCCCTGGTGCTGGTTGAGTGTTCATTTGAGTTTCAAAAGATGGAGGGTCTGCTCCTGCCGTCACCAAAGCTCACATTGACCCCTTTCACTGTTGCCTATCAGCTACAATTAAATCACATAGAAGCATGTTGGCCACCCATTCTCAGCAGTGGCCATGGTGTGGTGTGTGCCATCACCATGTCTTCAGCATATTCAACTGTGATGGGAAGTGTCTGTGTATATTGGATTTATTTCTTGCTCCAATGGTGATGGATTTTCCATTTGCCTGTTGTGTGCAATGGTGAACTATTGAGAGAAGAAGCAGCGCATTGAGACTGTTGCATCTTCTGTCACTCGCCGTCGCACACCATTTGTTCAGTGCAATTTTATGATTTTACTCCCCCCGCTGTGCCATGTTTCTCCATATTGTGGGGCCCCATTTAACTCTGATAAGTCATTGTTCAGGCAATACAGAGAGGAAGGTTCTTAACAGCATGCAGACGGTGTAGACACCCTTCCCTTTTTCTCTCGTTTTTTGGGTTTACTCTTTCTTTATCATTTTGCCTATAGCTCCTCTGTGGGTAAATTGTCATTTCAGAGCCCCTGCCCCAAAAAAGGATGGGGGGGGGAGGGAGGGTGTGGTGAGATGAGGTGAGGTAAGGTTGAAGGGATTATGACAGAAGAGGATGAAAGGGTAGAGAAAGAAGAAGGCGGCGGAAAATAAAGTTGCTCTTATCAGAAGTTGCCAGGAGCAATGCGCACACAAAGCTGCTTGGGAATCCAATTTAGTCTTTGCTGTTAGTTTAAGTGATATCAGTGTAATTAGCCGTCACAGGTCAGAGTGTTAGCCTGGCGTGTTAAGTGATTTCCTGAAATCACAACTTGAGGAAGCGTAAGGGGACGTCAAGTCACTATGGAAAACAAACAAAAAAAAGAAACGAAACAACTACTGTTGCCAAGTCTACAAATGGAGCTCAATGCTTATAAATGTCAACCGCCTCTACACTTTTATTTGTTGCTTTGTTGACAGCTGCGCACTTTGGTTTTAAGTTGATTTTCTTCCTATACATCTCTCCACAAGGGTGACTTTGAGATGCCGTAGTTCTATTCAGTGTAACTCAATTGTGCTTTATGTTGTTTATTTGATGGATACAGCTAATGTCATGTTCTGGTGTGGGAGGTGGGCAACAAGCGGTGGCAGCCACAGGAATGCCCTTGGCTTTTTCCTCAAAAACAATTAGACCACAAGTAAGACGGCGGGAATTTGAAGTTGATCCATTTAAAACTTCCAATGTGAGTTTGTTATGTCCCAGTAGAGTTTTCTTTTCTTTTTTTTCTTTTTTTTTTATGAATGTAACTCTAAAAGGAATAGGTATTATCCAAGGTGACCGAACACTTCTGTATGTGGACCTAATTCTCCAAGAACATTATATGAATAGACTTTTTATAATACATGTTCTACAGATGACTGACCACTGTAATATAGCTTTTCAAATATCTTTAAAACATAGGGGGGAAATAAAACCTTATGTTTTTCACTTGTTGTATTTAGGATAGGCTGTGAATGAATAAAATCTGCTAATTTTTCATTCAATCTCATATATGTCGAATCAGGAACAGAGGTGGGAAGTAACTAAGTCAAAGTACGTCATTACTGTACTGAAGTATATTTTGTAGGTATCTGTATTTTACTAGAATATTTATTTTTCTGGCAACTTTTTTTTTTTTTTACTTTTACTCCCTACATTTGTTTATAAATATCTGTACTATACTCCTGACATTCTTAAAATAGAAATGTGACAGTACATAATTAAAGGAGAGAAATTGTGACTTTCTATATTAGAATTATGAATTTTGTCTCATAATTGTGACTTTTTATTTCAGAATTATTCTTTTTTAGCTCATATTTAGGACCTTTTTTTTATCTCATTATCATGACTTTCTTTTCAAAATGTTCTTAAATGTCCTGTCCATAACCACAAAACTCAGTGTGACCTGATCAAACACATTATCTACACAGTAACTCTCTTTATTTTTGTATATTTTGGTTAAATATGTAAAGTATTATTTCATCCAAAGCAAAAAAATAACTTTTTTATTTTATTACAATTGAGAAGTTGTAATTTTTATTTCAGTAAATGAGTTAAATCATAACTTTTACTTTTACCAGAGTATTTTTTTCCACACAAGTAGCTGTACTTCTACTTAAGTACAGAATGTGATCAGGCAGTAGGAAAAATGACAACATATTAACAGATATGGAAAAGCGGCTGAGGCAGTTGAACATTTAGCTTGTACTTCTTCACTTATCACTTATTTTAGTGCTCTGACTCTGTTGTTCCATCTGTCTTGACAGTAGATAATGTACCTATAAGGCTCCAAATTAATTCTAAAATCAGAATTGGTTTATGGTAGACTGTGAAAAGTATGCAGAAATGATTATGTTGTATATTAAAAGTATGTTAAAACTATTAAATATGTTGAAATAATGTATTAAATAAGTATTTACTTTTTGTGTTAGTTTATTTATTTACATTTTTTTGTGGATTTTAACATATTTTGTTTTGTTTTTTTTCTCAGCATTTTTTTATGTTTCTTAGTGTATTTTGTGGGAAATTTAAGTAAAAAAAAAAACTTGAGACAGAACAGTCAAACAACATAAAGTATTTTAATCATGATTAATCAAAATTAATGCAAAGCAACCCTGTGATGAATCATTTGACAGCGCTAATTTGTATTGAAATTTTGCAGCAACAAAAAAACATTTGTAATTACACACTGCTTTCATTTTTGACTGTCAGAACTTCATGAGAATGTGACAAATGAAAAAAATCTATTTGTCCATAAACTTTTACATGATAATGCAAAATATGACTTTTTCCTTTTTTAAAACAAGCTAGTTTACATACATGCATTCATCCTTTATCTGGTTTCCATGTGACAATCTGTGATTAACAGTGACCCTTTGTGTCCCCCCCCCCCCGCCTCCTTGTCTCTAGGGGAGATCTGTGCATTCACCATCCATGGGCTGGAGGCTCCGTTTGAAGCAGTGGTGCTGAACGGCACGTCTGGTGAGGGTCAGCTGAGGGCTCGAAGCCTGGTGGACTGTGAGCTACAGAAGGAGTACACCTTCATCATTCAGGCTCACGACTGTGGCTCTGGCCCCGGGGGCACAGAGGGTAAAAAGTCCCACAAGTGAGTAAACGACACTTGTAGAGGTCAAGCAACAAAAGTGTTTTTACACTAAAAAGTCTGGAGAAACTTTTGATGATAATATTGTTTTTCTTTTCACTTTTTGTCATCAAAATCGACTCGTTTCTTTTCTTGTTATCCCTTTGACACCAGAGGAATCCATGCCAGCACACATACAGAATGATACCCAACTCCATCATTCCCACAACACTGCTTTAAAGAGGTCAACTGATAAAAAATAATTTGTCACACTTGTTGGCTCTCCTTAAAGTAGCCGTCCACTGAAATTACACTCTGGGTGACCTTTGGGGTGACTACCTCTGTACCTCTAAACTGCACTTCACCTCTTGCTGTCTCATCGCTCAACCCCATCACCTCAGCCAACAATAGAACTGAGTGCACAAATCTATCATGTTGTCCAGCTTATATACACTTAGACACAGGGCTGGACTGGGACAATTTTTCAGGCCGGGCATGTTTTACATAGACCAGGACACCATCTGTTTTAATTTAATTTAATTTAATTTAATTTAATTTAATTTAATTTAATTTAATTTAATTTAATTTCATTTCATTTCATTTCATTTCATTTCATTTTATTTCATTTTATTTTATTTTAGTTCATTTATTTATTGATTTATTTATTCATTAATGGGGGTCTTTTCATTCAGCCTGGTTACTTAAATCATAAATTATATAATATATTGAATAGTGTATACCATAAATAACATATCATTACTTGTATGACCCATAAAAAAAGAAGAAATGGCTCAATACAAGGTTGAACTTTTGAAATTGAAATACACAAAAAGGTCACATTACTTTATAGACATAGCAGTCATTTCATTCAGCCTGGTTACTTAAATCTAAGTATAAATACAAATTTACATTGACTTATATTGACTTCTCTCACTCTCTCACGGATTGTTATCGTTATCCAGTGTGCTAAACCTAAACTTTTACCTATTAACATTCTCCGAATCCTATAATCTATAATCTAACGTAAATAATTATTTGTGTCAGTGGTATGAAAATGTAATTTTTAAATATTTTACTTGCAATAAAAGTGTTGCTGTGTAGCTTTTACTAATTTCCGAGAACTTTTGCGGGCCTCCATGTTCTGCCACTGCTGTCCTCACCTCATTGGTCCAGCACACATCAATCATGACCAATGGGCCGAGCTACCACTCTATGTACCAATAGAAGACTTGATATACTGCTATCCACTTATAGTAATATGTTAAATTATTAATATTATATTTCATGTCAGTAAAAAAAAAAAAAAAGTATGCTGTCAGGCCTACAGAGAACCGGACAAATGCCCAGTATGTCTTACTAGTAATCCAGCAGTGCTTAGATACTCACACTCACACCTACCCTCCACTCAGCCTGGAATTTTAGCAGCAGGGATTCTTTATTTCAAGTCCCTGTGGAAGTTTTAAATCAGTAGAGTGTGTCTGCTTTTCACTTTATGATAAAGGTGGGGTACGAGATCTTAGAAAAATGGTTCAAACAAGCTACATTTAGAAAATCGACCCTTCAAAAATCCAAACCTCTTCCTCCAGAATACTAGCACACGCAAGATTCATTGGTGCTGCATGGCACCAAACTTTGCCCGACTCCAGCTCGGGTCCTGGTATCCCATCAGATCAGCATACTCGTAGGAGGAGCATACCTCACAATTATATGCATGTAGGAAATGACACATCAGCAACATTGGACTCATCGTAGCAGCATACCTGAACAAAATGATAAAATATTACTGATAATTTTTCTCTATATTTTATTGCATACATATATTTTGAGCTAGTAATAATTGTATTTAAAAGGAGCTATGCATTTTCTAATGTTTTTATTTAGTGAAATTACATATTTCTTCATGCTATGCACTTAGCATCACAGGTCACATAAGTCACTAATGCCTGTATTCAGTCATTGGATTAGCATACTGTTGGTGGGGGACATCTGGTCAGAAAAGTTTGACTATTGCCGAAAAAAATATTTTTAATCAACAAAGTTAAAGAAATATCCTTTAAGTTGTTACATAGATTTTATTTTTTATTTTTTTACAAATATTCCAAAAGACATTGATATAAATTGTTCTTTTTGAAAGTAAACCTACCACTCATTTGTTTGGCTTTGCCCTTATTCAAAACTTTTGTGGCATAATCTTGCTTGTGTCATTATAGACTCCATTCATCCAGACTTTGTGGTAAAGTGAGAAAGTGTCTTATTTGATTTTAGTCTTTTTTTTTCTTTGCTCAGAACCTCTCTTGCCTTTGAAAACATTCTCTCTGCTGTGCTGATGCATGACGCACTTACCCGGGTGGAAGAAAAAATAGTCCCACAACCTGTCATTTCGACAACATCTCAATTGTTGAGTTACTTTTCAACATGTTCCTGTTAAAGATAGACTTTACCTCAAATGTCTTAACTGTCAAAAGTTTCAATATTTTTGAATTGAGAATCGATTTTAGAGCAGAAAGACCTGGTATTGATATTTTAGGATCGATCGGCACATCACTAGTAGTAGTAGTGTGTCAGTTAACTATCCGTGAGATGGTTAATGTGTTTTTAATGTGTGAGTTTTCAGTCAGTATCACTTCCATCCCTCACTCTTTTCCAGAGGTGGGAAGTAATTAAGTATAAGTACTTTGTTAATATATTGAAGTAGATTTTTGTAGGTATCTGTACTCTACTTGAGTATTTTTTTTTATACTCCTTACATTCTCAGTATAAGTCTTTTTATTGCGTCACCAATATTAATGACAAAGATAAGATAATTAATTTATCTTCCTTACTAAAATAATAGAGGAACAAAATGAAAACTACAGTGCTGTGCAAAAGTCATACAGTAGGTGACAATTAGATTTTACTTGTCAGAAAGTATGAGCTAAAATATCATATCACATGACACTCTTTTGAGGTGTAAATCATGGGCCATCATCAGAGTCTAAATTTTCTCACATTCTATAAAATCTAAGTAAGTTGTAGCAACACTTTCCTTCATCTTTTTTCTTCAGACTTTCTAAGAAACTAGACATTTTGTCACATTTTGGACCAAAATTATTACAATATTTCAATATTATCTGGATGAAGTGACCATAAGTCCAGATGTTTCCAATGATCACTAGATTGTAGTGGCCTATATTTATAAAACTAGATTTTATGTAATGGATGAAAAATATTTTTACACTGTCAGATGAATCTAAACCATTTGCACACAAACTTTAAAGCACAGGTGTGAAACATAAGGCCTGGGGGCCAAAACCGGGCCGCCTAAGCATTCAATCTAATTAACGTAACATGTAAAAATTATTTTATTTCAGGTTCTACATACAGAATAATTAGATCTCAATTGGGTCAGAGCAGTAAAATATAATCGCAATTACCCATAAATAATTAAAACTGCAGATTTTAATGAAAAAAAGTCAAATTACATGAAAATCTTTAGCTTAATAAACCATCATTTTACAAAAAAAAACTGAATAAATACCTGAAGAAATATGAACTAGGTGAAATATCAGAAGAGAAGTAAATGTAATTTTACAAATATTCTGCCTGTTATTGAACGTTTAGTGTATTTGTGATTGAAATGTAAGTTATTCTGCAAATGTTCAAATAACAAACTGATAGATGGAGGCAAAAAAAAAGTTAAAATTTGCCTTTTTTTTTTCTTAAGTCAGGTCAAGTCGTTGATTTTATTCACATTTTAAAGGTAACATTATAGATGAAAACATTATCATACTGTAATTTTACTCTTTTCAATGTTATTATTTTACTGGTCTGGTCCTTTTCAGATCATATTGGGCTAAATGTGGCCCCTGAACTAAAAAATAAGTTTGACACCCCCAACATGTGTGTACAAGTGAACACTATTTTCATGCTGTTGATCATGTTTTATGCCCCTTTTTTAAGCATCATGTTATGTCTCACTATGACTTCACATCATCATAACTCTCATCCCCACAATGATGCAGAGACATTTAGGTTTACTCAGTCTGGACGATGCTGCAGGCGAACTGAATTTGGGGACACTTTAAATGGCCCGTCCTTTCTCTGACAACTCTCAAAGGATGAGGGTGGCCTTTTCACCGCCCCGCTCGCTTGCTCACTCCGATTTAGAAAGAAGCTAACAGGGAGAAAAAAAAACTGTGCCCAGGGCTGTGCTCAAATTACACATGACACGTCAACTACAGAGACAGAAAGAAGTCAAGAAAATTAGCAGCTAAAGAGGACAGGGGAGAGGATCAGAAGTGACATGGGATGAGTTTTAACTTTAACTCTCTATCCTCTCTTCCTTACTTCTCTGCTTATTGCTTTCCTACTTCTCCCTCCTATTTTTTGCCTCAGCTAGTATTTGCTGTCGCTCTACTGTCGCTTTTTCTTTTAGTTTTTGTCGCTTGCACAGGGGAAGAAAAAAATGGATATTACTCACAAAGCAAGGGCCTTTTTTGTCACAAATATTTTGTTTTGAAAAGACATCGTGACAGACAAAACGCAACATTTTAAAATACAAGACGAATTGAGAAATGCAACATGACAGTGAGTGCAAGAATATTTCCCATTTTCAAAACATGGAGGAAAATAATAAAAAAAATGTCACAAAATTTGACACTTAGAAACATGACAAAGCTTCAGAAAACACACGACTGTTGGCTATTGTGGGTTTTTTTCTAAACTACTATTGTGTTTTGACCTTCAAGACCACCATAGTTTCTTCAAAAAAAAAAAAAAATCAACATTGTCTGAGCAAAAATAAGTGTTTAGTTTAGTTTATTTCGATTGTGTCACAGAGTAAAAAACAAACAACCAAGGAAGAAAATAGAAAAATACAGAAATAAATGCCAGCAGTCAGATTTGTCATACAATTTTATAACACATTTAAAGTGGTGCATGTGTTTCAACAATCATAGCTGTGCCAAACTGGCCCCTCTAGCAACAATTCAGAGCTTTATAAGAAAAATAACAACAAAAACCCACACCATTGATTTCCTTTTTTCTAACTGTCCGTATAACAGAAGACAGATTTAAGCGGTTCTGAATCTCTGTGCTTTAATCTCTTCTTTGAGATATGTTCCTTGGCCGCCTGTGGATGCTCTTGTCACTTGTCAGCAAAGTGCAAAGCTAAAGTAAATTCACCTAAAACTCCTTGAGATTACTTGTGCTCAGGTCAGCTTTAAATGGAGCACAATTTATATACTGCCAGGGTTGACTTCTGCCAAATGTGTACTGTGAAGTGTGCTTAACGTTCATAAAAATGAGACATAAATATATGTACGGTATTGAAATATAGGGGTTTCCCACCCACGTGACCGCCCACGTGACGGTCTACCCTCCCTTTCCCCGCATGTAGTTAGCTGCGAAAATTTCTAATTTAGTTGTAAATTATTCTTCGATCAGTTCTGGTGTAACTGTGTTTAGTTACATTTTAGTTCAGGTTTAGTTTAGTTTAGTTTTTTCTACAAATATATCCCTAGTTTAGCCTCAACTGTCACTTTAAAAACATCTATGCTAAATAGGTTTTCCACTTCAACAATGAAATTCTTTTGAAAATATATATTTTAGTACTTTTTGGTACAATCATAACGAGGTAATTTTCCACATTTCAGTCGTAGTTTGTCCACTCAGTGTGCTGCAGCTTTCACAGCAGTTCCAAGGTTCTTTTCACTACTGATTAGACTGGATCAGGCTAATGCTAATGTTTGCTAGTGCACACAAACGTGGTGGATTTGTTTAATAACAGAAAATTCATACATTTTACTCCAACGCCAAACTATATTTGCAGAGAACTCATTTAATTGCTTTCAGGAGTGTAATTTACCTGATCCAAAATGAAGACTGCAAAGCTACAAGTTAGACTGTCATCAGAGTTTTGCCTGTTAATTGGAGACAACCACTTGTTTATTTGTGTTGTTTATTTTGGGATACGATATAAGGCTATTCCTTTCGTAGGATCACGTTTTGATTACATCCGACTGTACAACAGGCATTGTTGCTTTCCTACTGTTTCTGGAGGAGACTAATATTACGAGCGGCTCAGTAGTTAGCATTAGCATCGTCAAATTGGAGCCGCTCTATGATGTGACGACAAGTGGGAATCCCCTATACAGTAAGAGGACCCTGATTATAAGATGACCCCCCCACCCTCCCTTTTCAAGACAATATTTTTTTTATGTTGCACTGATCGATTGGCTGCCAACCATTTTCAAACATTGTCAAACAGGTGCATCTCATCTTGACTCTTTTTTGTACATATAGTTAATTAATAGATAGTTTTATTTCTATTGTAACGGGGAGTCAGTACAACAGGACCCAGATGCAAGACTCAGAGACGGACACTTAAGTTAAAGTCATTTATTGAAAACCTGAAATAGTGCACGTGGATATGTGGCCGGTTCGGCTGATCCATGAGGACGGAGGATCGTACCGGCAGCTAGGGGGGTTAGAAAAAACAGGTCACTAGGCAGGTAAAGGTCAGTACCAAAAATCCAACACAGCTAAACAATATCCAATAGATTTTACCAGTAAGCAGGCAGGGGTCGACACAAGAGATCAGTCCGAGCAGCGGGATCCAAAAGGACATAGGTGGTATCAGGGTCACAATACAAAACAGGGTCCAATAATCAGAGGCAAAACAAGCAACCAAAGCTGACAGGGGTTAGACAACAGACAAAGTACCAAGAGCCAAAACAGTCATACCCGAATATATATATAAAAAGAGACCAAGACACTTAGAATGATGCTAACCAAGGAGGACAAAACAGAAAACAGCAAACATGAACATTCACACCACTCTTATAAAGGGAAACAATCACACTAATTACACCAGTGACAGTAGCAAAGTGCACACAGACCCACATAACAAAATAAAAGCCCCGGACACAAACAAAGACAGAACAAAACAAAAGCACAAGAGAGACGGACAAAAAAACTCACATGACAAGACAATGTCCACGTTTGTTACATCTATAAACCACCTTTAAAATTCCTTCCATGATTGGCAATCAACAGATCAAGTTTTTTAGTGACTGGTATCGGTCATCGAGCCAAAATTACTTATCGGTGCATCACTAATATTTTTATCAGTGCTGTCAAAATTAATAAACATTAATCCATCATCTTGATTAAACTGCATTGAAAATGTTTACGGAATTAAATGGAACAGTCGTGGAAGGTGTTGAATAAACTTGTTGTGTATATATTCATATTTTTGTATATTATTTTGATATTTTATCACATTTTTGGTCTTTTTTTTCTTGTATTTTAGAATTTTTATTTTAAATGTTTTTGAAATTTTCATTGCTTTTTTGTGTTTAGTTTATTTATTTTAATTACATTTTAGTGAAATTTTGCATGTTATATATATATATATATATATATATATATATATATATATATATATATATATATAGCCACATTTTTTGACAGCCCTTGTTTTCTAAAATTAACTTTGTCAGAGCTCACTAAAGTATTATATAGCAAAGCTCAAAACCTACCAGTGTATCTGGACATGTGAGCACCAAGCCTGTGGGATGGAGAAAAACAACAAAATAATCTCACTAATTAGCACCTAAAGAATAGATGCTACCCTCTACTTCCCCATTCTCCACACACTGCAGTCTGTGTATTGTTGCCGTGAGGTAATTAGGCATGAGGGACATCTCACTACCTCACAAAGCATGTCATATTCTTCATACCTCCCAGGACATGCACTTTACCACAACACATGTATTTAACATCTGTCCAGGGGTTAAGTGTCTGGAGCCTGTCAGGGGGTAATGCATACACAACAGGGTGAGGAGCCTACAGGGTTTATGTGTAAATATTTGTGGTTTAAAAAAAAAATGTAGATTTAATTTAGATACACAGATAGTGCTCTGGTCTGTATACACACACACACACACATTCGCATGTACGTAGACTCAGTGCTTGGCAGCGCGCTAGTTATTAAAGTCATCATTAATGAATCTTAGATGCCTGTATGTCCTAACCTCACTATGGTTTAGAGAGGCTAATTATCTCACCAAACAGCAAGCTGAAAGACAGCCGTGCACGTGCACACTCACACGTCCCAAATGCTGAGTCAAATTCACACTGATATATTTACATTTACATATAAATAAGACAAATACCGTAGCTTGGAGATGATAGGCTGATGTTTGCATCTCATAACCAGTACACGCTAATACACAACCACGACGCTAGCCGCCCGAACACGCACCCGACGTTAACAAATAAAAGTCACTTTCTTATGAGTGAAGAACTGGGCCAAAAGCTGTGCCTTGTTAGCATAAGCTGTCATGATAAATTACAACAGTGAAAAGAGCAGGGGGACTCCACAAGATAATGCAGCCCTGTTGATGTGCCTGCGTTTTATTCTACCAAGGTTCTTAACTTCATGCTTGTCACATTTGATACTAATATGAGTGAAACCTCATTCTGTCAAAACCTGTTAGTTGATGTGATTATTATTCTTTTGAGAGGGGGAAAAAAAAAAATCTAGCATTGGAATATGTTGTTTATCCATAGCTAACATAATGTAATGGGAGAGTATATCCTCCATGTTTCAATTATGAATATGCGCTGCCAGGAACTGCACCATCTGTGCTTGTCTGCTTTAGTTACCAGACAAAAGCAAGCCACAATTGTTCCCACATCGACTTCAAACCACGTCAAGTATCACACTATAGTAGCAAATGCTTGGAAGTTAGTTTGCTAGTAAATGGGTTTTCAGTTATGTTATACTGTAATCAAACACACAGTAAAATGTGTTAGGATGAAGTTAAAATACTCTTTTCTCTTGTAGGTAAATGTTATAGCTTACATTCCATTGTACTCAGAGGCAATGAAAATGTGACACTAGTTTTTTTTTTTTACTCAAAGTATTTTTTTGTATTATTTTATTATTTCAATATATTGGGTGGGTTGATTTTAATGAATAAAATGCATTATTTGGCTGAACACACACATGTACACATCCATTAAACATAATGACCACAAGTTGAAAATTAGAAATCACTACAACACACATTTAAAAATCAACTTCAAAAACAGTCAGGATGGGATGTGACCACTACAAACATTCACACAGGCAGGACAACGTCTCCTTATGGACCTGACCAAGTGTCTGAAGTTGTCTTAGGGGAGTTGTCTCCACTCTGCCTGCAGAACATTCTGGAGTTGCTGCCTGGTTTGACGTCTGGGTACTCTCGCTGACAGAGCTCGTCCCAGTTGATTCCACACATGATCCATTGACACTTGACAATGTTTCTTGTGTGGCTTTTATCATGCCTGTATATACAGAAGACAACCAGTTTAACAAGTGCACTTGCAGAACGTCTAATTACATATGTTGCACTTAATATGTATGTTAAAGTATATTAAGTATATGTATTGTTAAAGGTGTAATTCTGCTGAAAACCACTTTTCCACACTCCTTTTGGAGTCTGATGGGTCACCCCAAGTTACCAACACATGCTGCGTTTGCTGCGTTGTGTGTCACCTCCACTAGCTGTGTTTCTGTTTCATCCCCGTTACCCCCTGCACAAACGTAAAAAAAAATGGCGGATCAAACTGATTCTTGCTCTCTGTGGAAATAAAGCCTCGTTTTATTTTCCTGCACATTTCCAAAACATAAAACCTAGCTGGATGCTACTCTGGTAAAGGTAAAGACACAGAGAGTGAGAGGGGATGGGGGAGTGTTCCTTCATGCATTCTGAGTCAATCAGAGACGCCTCATCACCACATCATGGACATGTATGAGGAAGTACCGGTAAATTCTGTTGTTCAACCTCAAGTCATTTTTCTACCATGAAAAAACAGCTGGAAACAAAGGAATCCAGGTTGGTTTTATGTTTTAAATAGAACCAACACACAATGTGTTCAATAACAATGGAGAACACAGTAATATTAATGAAATGGAATGACTCCTTTAAGTGTACAACTCAACATGTTGATTTATTTGATGACCATTCATGTGGAACAAGGTGCCTATTGTGACTCTAATTATCACTTGAGACTCAAATTGGACAACACAGATCCTGAGCAAAAATAAACCAAAATTTAAAGTGTTGTGTTTTCATTTCCTCTGAGGCCACGTCCACACAATAACCCAATGCAGATTAGTTTGGTACCAGATAGAAAAAAATATTGTGTCCACAAAGAGGGCAGATCACGTAAAGATAGCAACAGAACACGTGGTGAAAACGATGTAATACACATGCCATACCTCTAGGTGTGCTGTAAGACAGTCCCACCGGATACACCAGAACAATAGAAGAAGTAAAGTGCATGCACATACACCCCTTCTTATTCTGGTACGAAGCGCACATCGGACACAAACAACTATAAGCTTTTCACTCTTCACTCCATTTGACCCGACATGACAGTAACAAATCGTCTCTGTTGTTTGATCGTTCTACTCTGAAACCCATTATCATAAGATTTCAGTTTGGGGCACCCCAGATGCCGTTAATGTGTAGACGTGAGGCCCGAATGATAACAAATGGTTTTGGATTCACTTGAAAGTGGTAATGTCTGGATGGAGCCTGAGTATATTACTTTCTCTTTATTTCTCAATTGAAACTATTCATCAAATATCCGGTAAAAAAATAATAATAAATGAAGCAGAGTCTGGACATGAAGAACAAACTGGACAAGATTATAATGCATAATATTCACCTTGTATTGAATATACATTGGCCCCTACAGAGTTTCGTTGTACAGCCTCAGGGTGCTGAATCAATGTGGAAGTAAGACTTCCTTGCATATTGATGAGGTTTTCCACCCTTCATTGTGTTGCACATGTGATCTCACCGGTATAGTTAGGGTTGTTTATTTCCATTTGAGTCTTACACAAGGAAATTGATGATTCAACCTCTCGGCTAATTCTTGACAGAGATTAATTGAGTCCTTTGCCTTTGTGCTGGATGTATGCGTATATTCATGAGAGGCATTCAATAATGAGTCTTTTTGAATGGCTGTGTGTATTGAATGTTGAAAAATAATGAGTGGAGATGAATATGTGATAAGCTCTGAACAATACTCGCCATGCGTCACCTGGTGGTAACATACAGCTGCTGTCTGATGGTGTCTGTGTGTGATTTAGCTGGATTAAAATCACACCTGCTTCTATAAATTGGGGGCAGCTGTGGTTTGGGAGGTATTTTGGGTCATCCGCAAACTGCAGGGTCAGCAGTTTGATTGCTGGCTCCTACTGTTAATGTCTGAAATTGTCCTTGGGCAAAATACTGCACCACAAGTTGCTCCACATGAATGGGTTGAAGGACCAGTGTGTAAGATTTAAGGGGATTCATGAGGATATAACTACATAAATACATTAAATATTTCTAATTATATTCTTATTATTGTACAAATGTATTTCTATATATATGTATTGAATTGTGTGTTTTTATTCTACTTCAATGAGTTGTGTTGTGCCTCTATATTTCTACACTAGTTCCGACCAGACGTCCTTTTTTATAAGCAGGTGGTATCCAGTGAAAAGCTATAGTATGGACCAGGTTTATTATTTTGTGGCATTGTGGTTATTATGCAATTGTGTGGGGTTTTATGAGCAGGAGTTAATTAGTGTTGTTCAGTTTTATGTGTTACTGTTAAAATGTTAGATTATATCTGTTTCATTGTCATTATTTGCTTTTTTGTGTCTTTAAAGAACAGCACCATGAGTGAGGATTGTCGGCAAAACAATGCCTTTCCTTCCATGGCAACTGTTAAGATCAGCACTTACTCATTTCCTGTCTACAATGAGAGCATAGTTCATGTTAATACCTACCAATGGTCTTCCTTTTAAGACCTAACAATATGTCTAACTCTTTTGTATCCAATTGTGGTTATCCTACACATTTTAAACTTTGTGTTAAAAAATCTTATTTTTTTTTATTTAAATAAGGTCAGAAAGTTCTTCATTTTTGTGTGATTTTTAAGGTTCTGGATACCAGCGGGAAAAAAAAAAACAAACAGAAAAAAATTACAAGACAAGCACCTGTTTCCTAACTCATGACTCATGTCATCTGGCTGCGTTTTGCCAAACTACACACGAGGCTCATGCAACCATCTGAGTATCATGTAGTTCAGGTTTTCTGAAAAATGAAGGAGCCAATCAGTGTCCCAATTACACAATGTTACAATTATTGAGTATTTCTTTTGAAGTCTTCCTTTTTTTTCTATTTCATCAACTAGAGCTGTGAATAAAAAATATACCAAACTGTATGAAAATTTTTTGACATTATTCCACAAGTCTGCTTTTTTCGCACACTTGGTGCCCAGTAAGGCCTTTCTGGGAAGGATACCTGAGGATTAAAAATATACAAAATGGACCAAACTCACACCTGTCCTAATGAAGGACTTTGTAGCGTCATAAATGTAGTGGTTACAATCTGCAGCTTTGTAACTAGATTTCACAAAATATCACTTAAAAGTACTTATGTGGCATGTATTTGCATAAAGTTTCATCCATTATGATGAAAAGCGACCTATTGACCATGGAATGTTATTGCAAGTATCTGAATTCTTATGATTTATGTGAAGAAAAAAAAAAATACAACAAACCGCAATTCAATACTTGCAATCTAACATTTCTGAGGTTGTAGCTGTGGGCAGGTATCCAATGACTCGTTCAGATATTCTGAGTTCGTTAAGAAAAATAGACAAACAGATGTTTGAAGGTGCTTGTTTATGGATCAGAGCTGTAAGCAGACCTTTGAGTTGAGTCAATTGATCTGTTGATTGATTAATTCAGTGCAACTGAAGCTTATCGGCCCAAAGTCATAAACCAATATCATTTGGTTAATTGAAAGTATCAAGTCACCGGCTAATGATAGACACAGTGTAATGTTATGCTCTGAGTACCATTTAATCACACAATAGCCCTGTTTACATGGAAGAATTTATTCCTGTTTAATTCTGAATAAAGGTTAATTCCACTTTAAGATGACCATGTAAACACCTAATTTCAGTTTACAATGATAATTTATTGAAATTAATTCCCAATAAAGTCACTGTTTTTTCCAATCTTAATTCCAAATTGGATAATTCCTCTGCCAAGTAAACGGTTAATTTCACTTTGACATTAGTCCTGTTGTTCTGCACATGGTCTTTTCGCACTGACGCACATATTTCACGCTGCCGGCATTAGTTTGTTGATTCCTATGGTTGATTTAATTGAACTGCTGCTTGGTAATGATCACAAAAATAAATGCAAAAATCACATGTTTTATCTGGTCTGACATGTTGATAGTTGCATCAAACACAAAACAGGAAGTGGACGTGATCGGTTTCTTCCAGTAGACAGTAGGACGTTAAGTGGCCGTTCTGTCCAATCAGAACCCTCTGTACGTCCAGCTCGAGCAGAATACACTTGTTTTCCATGGAAACCTTTATTTGGAATCAATATGTCCATGTAAACATAAAAGAAATACCTTTAATTCCAAATTATTTTATTCCGAATAAATTCATAATTAAAAAACGTCATGTAAACGTAGCAAACCAAGGCTATAATGTGATTGTTTCAGTTCACTGGAGTGATACAGCTGGTTTAACATTTGACCTTTTTTGTTTCTAAATAGCCAGCTCTGTTGTTGTTGTTGTTATTTGCTTTGTTTTGTGGTGCTGTGATCATTCCACACCCCCATGGGGTCGTTTAACCCCCCTCTGTTTTTTGTGTTTCTGTGGCTCTTTAAAAACCTCATGCTTCTGAGGTAACCCTGACGCCTGTCACAGCGAAGGATTGGTGGCCATGGGCACTGCTTGGCAATACTCCAACAACATGAAAACACACACACACTCCAGCCCTAGAGAGCGCAGCGTCTGTTTCCACCAGATGTGAACCATCAGCAGAGGCACACATACACATTCACAATGAGACATATTCACAATTATTACATTTAGTTATTTTCACTCATTGTGTGTTCTGGTATGTTATCGCGCACACACACACACACACACACACACACACACACACACACACACGACACAACAAGCGCTCCATACAAGCCCCAGAGGAGCCAAACATATGCTTGCGTCCTTACCACTGGGGATTGTGTAAGGCAGGGGGGTAATGTTTATGAGGAACCATCATTAATATGACAAAACAAGGCTGGCTCAGGGATTTAGTGTGCACATCGGTGCTGCCATCATCTGTCAGTGCTTCGGATTATAAACTTCTGCTGCTTTTGGCACTGTGTCCATCATGGCGCCCAGTGGATTAATCATCATCATCATCATCATCATTTGTACATAAGGGTGTAAATGTGTGGGTTATTTTTCGACTGATGCATTAATGTACAAGTACAATTACAATATTCAACATTTTTCTTTTTTTTTTTTTCTCTTCTTTTTTTTGTCTGCATTTGTTCTCATTGTTTAACACCACAGAGGGGGAGTCAACATTATTTGAGATCAATGCATATTTTAGTCTTGCAGCCAAATATTTTAATATTTAGTGCCTGTGTGTGACCATCATCGGTCCTCCCTGAAAGCTGAGCAGACATCCTTTATTAGAACGCTTTATTATAAGCCAGGGAGGGCAATGCTACACCTCAGTAATGTGTGGGGGAAACAAAAACTGGACAGGACGAACGGGGATAGAAATTAACAGGTGGTGCTATTGCATTTAAAGATTGTAAGGTGGTGTGTTATTCCCAACTACTAACTGTCCATCAATGAAAATAAATTGAAAAAAAAGAGAAGAAAAGCAAACCAGCACAAAAGAAAAAGAGATTCAATAAACAAATAATTAAACAAACTGTACTGAGCACCATAATTGTGGATGTCTTGATAGTATAAAATAGAATGCAATAGAATAGAGTAGAAAAACATTTTTCTGAACAGCAGTGCAATAACAATCCCTAACCGACAACACTTTGGACCATGTGTCAGTGTGGTGGTGTATTTACCAGCAGAGATTTTGCTCTCTGACTCTATTTTCATCTTGTTTTATTGTGTTCCGGACATTTCTGCACCTCAACATTTGGGTCAATAACAGCATCAGGCAGCGTGCACAGCAGGAACCACATAAAAATGAAGTGATTGTGCTTCTTTCTGCTCATCTTACTTACTGTACTATGCATGGTGTAGTACAGTTCTGTCTGACATATACCGTATCTCACAAAAGAGAGTACACCCCTCACATTTCTGCAAATATTATCTGACCCAAACATGATGCACAAGAAAACCAAACATTTTGCTGATGACAAACAGAACGTAGATTACTGAAACCTAATAAGATGGTGTCAAGCATGTATGACTACAACCAGGTATTTTATTTTAAATTTTATTTAACCAGGTAAATCATTAAGAACAGATTCATATTTACAATGATGACCTGTCAAGAGACCAGAGTCACTTGAGGGAAAAGGGTAGAGGGCTGCAAACTGAAAACAGATTCAAAAAAAAAAAAAAAAATCGCATTAAAATGATGGTTAAAAACATGCAGGTAGTAGTAGAAAGACTACCTACAGTTAAGCACGGTGGTGGGGGTGTCATGGCTGTTCATGTCATGGATGGTTCAAATCCACCTCTGTCCTCGTCAGTCTGTTGTGTCCTTGTCCTTGCCTCCAGCGTCACTCGCACTGGTGTATGCGGTGGTCAGAAAGTGCAAAATGGCTGCCACGCTTCTGTCAGTCTGCCCCAGGGCAACTGTGGAAACAAATGTAGTTTACCACCACCAGAGGGTGCATGTGAGAGCAAATGAATAATGGGTCACTCATGTAGCGCTTTGAGCTGTGGCTATGTTAGCTAACTTGCTTGTTTACATCATACACAAAGAAGCCTGTTGACTCAGCTCGTACAGAGATGACATGACTTGTGTGTCTCAGGTTACATTATTTATTTATTTTAGCTCAGCCTGGGTGTTTTGTACTGTGGTAATGACTATTTTTCTGACTGACTTCAAATCAAGTTTACATGAAAGGTCATGACCTTGGGACGCCTCACATCATGACACCATTAAGGTTTGGGGACATTCAGGGATATGCCTGTAGCCTTCATTTCTGACCATATATAAGCCTAGTTGTGTTTAAGAATATTATTGCCAAGATATAATCAGTCAAGAACATTTTATTTTTTTATTTCACTTG
Source organism: Siphamia tubifer (assembly GCA_020466265.1). Classification (NCBI taxonomy): domain Eukaryota; kingdom Metazoa; phylum Chordata; class Actinopteri; order Kurtiformes; family Apogonidae; genus Siphamia; species Siphamia tubifer. The sequence goes on along the minus strand of CM035795.1, from coordinate 18,955,564 downwards.
TATTTCTCTCGTTATTTTTTTTTTTTTATTCCATTCACTCTATTATTTGTTTTTCCACCACTTTCTTACTGTATTCACTAAGAGAAAAAGTTTGTGAAGTTTGTTTCTGTAGTTTATTGAACCCAGTGAGAAATATTAGACTTTATATTTAATTTATCATACACTCATTAAGTTGTGTTTTATTGTGTCATCAATTTCCTTGAATAATATCTTCATTAAAAAATATATAAACTTACACACAAACTAACATAAACTCTGTATAACCTCTACATTATTATCTGAAGTGTTATTAATCCATGTCATAAAAAGGATGCGATAAATAATTCACCAAAATAGAAGTCATTTAAATAAGTATATATTTGTAGTCAAGTTTCTTTTCTCCCATCCTACGTACAAAACAGTGTGTTCTGTAAGTATGGTAATCACTATTATTTAACTGTCTAATTAAGTAGATTACCATAATTATTTCTGAAATAAAGTAAAAGAAATGGATTAGTACAAACTGTACTGAGTACACTATATGCTTCAATATGCTTTGGACCTATTTATTTGTCAGTCTAGCTTTCAAACCAAGTTGTTGTTTATGTATTTCTGTTTTTCCATTCAGCTATTTCATGTGCATCTCGCTGTGTACAGAAGCGCAAAAACAAATAAGCGCCTAAACTTGTGACAGGCCCAGATAAGGCGGTGTGAAAATCCATTCTGCCTGGGTTCACCCTCCCTACTGTCTCTGTCTTTGTTGTCCAGACTCCATCTACAACCACCCACATATTGGAGATATATTTACTGCTTATTTTAATAAGATGTTTTCACAGTCATTACCATACCCAGCAGTTAATCCTATAAAAAAACCAAAAAAAAAAACATGTTCATCTCCACCCTTTTGTCTCTTAAAGTAAAGCATTACTTTGGATTTGCCATTCTAAAGCTCAAAACGATATTATTCTAGCCCATCGTCATCCATCACCAGTCGTCAGTCAATGAATCGAAGGATTGATTATGCAATCTGTTGCCTTCTAGCTGCTGGGGAGTATTGATGAAGACATTTTAATGTGATGAATGGTGGAGTTTTTTCATTATGTATGACTTAACATGAATTACTGCTGATAGATCACTTATGGAGTGATTAATTGGTGCAGTAGAAGTGCAGTGTATACTGTGTATGGTTATGGTAGATGAATCAGTTAAGACATCCAAAGGTTTTCTTTGTCATGACAACATAATTGCAGCAATCTATTGGGTTCAAACCATGTCTTATATCAAGCACAATGGGATTAGTGGTTAACAAAGCACACTATCACCCATAGTGAATTCTGACCTCAACTTTCTGAACCCAACCATCTCCTCTGCTGCTGCACTAATGAGAAACATTGCTTCTTTGTGCCATTTTCACATATGTCATCTTAATATAGTGTCAGGGCCAGTTTCTGTTATACATTCTATTATTATTACGCATGTTCTATAAGGCAGAGGTGGGTAAGTCAATGTTCCGCCATGTATTGGTTCCAACCTGTTCACGGAATACAGGTGGTTCTATTAAAAATGTCGTTTACCTGGATGAGGCTTTGTGCTCATCAAAATGGGCTGGTTCAGTTCAACCTGATTACTCACCTCTCATACAGTATAAGGTACAGTTCACACATATGCAGTTGGATTAATTAACCCTTTGACACATACTGGTCACTCCAGTGGACAGTTATTCTATAGTTGTTCTATTGTATATTCATGGGTTTAGTTGTTTTAGTTCCATATCAGTCAGTTCATATCATTACTGTAACTGGTCTGTTGTTAATATATGATCTGCACTAACATGTTTATGTGTAAATCAATTGCTTGTTGTTATTAGACTGTAATTAACAGTCTTCTTAAACAAAAACTGCATTATTTTTTTTTTTTTTTAATTATTTCATAGTGTTATGATATTGTGTTTCAAATGCATGTTATTTTGGTTCAAAGCTTAAACACATGTTGTCCAGCTGACTGGTTCATTAAAAAGATTTCACTCACATTGCTTTTTTAATGTGTAAATAAGAATAAAAGCATTTAGGAAAAAAAATCTTGACTAAGGTTCTCATAATTCCTGCATCAAAGGGTTAAGACACACATTGGGTTTTTAGTATGAATGTCACATTTATTAGCCTCTGTGCTCCGTTAAAATGTTTATGTTGCTTAATTTTACTATTTTACTGCACTTATAAATGCCATTTTTGAAGTAGAAAGTTTTTATTCTGCTGTCCCTTTCATGGTTTACTTCTTTTTTTCTCTGTATTTTCCATCATGGTTCCAAGCATAAGACTAACTGCATCATAACGGTGTGAAATTGGACTGAACAATCATGACAAAATGTTCTCCTGTTCATAGTCCTTTATCATGTTGTCATCAGGTACAATATGTTCTAGGGGCTTCAACTCTCATAAAGAGCTATAATGAAGGAGTAGTGTATGTACATGAAAAAAATACCTGGAACTAAAAGTCAGTTGAGCTGCTCTCACACAGAGGGAAAACCCCATGTATGTGTATGCACCCACTGTACAATAATAATAGTTTTACCACATGACAAATGAACCAAACTGTTAAATAGTGTAATGATTTATAAAGATAAAGTCATTTAACTACATGATTTTTTCCAGTACTGCTCTGCGTTTCATTCTAAGTGCACACATGTGTCTGTTCTTTCCGTTTTAATACTAATGGTGTGTTATTACACACACTATGGAAGAAACATTGAAGGGACAAAACAAATATTCTAGTTCATTAGTCTTATAAAAGCATTTTCTGGAACATGTGTTATGTCAATACAGAATCAATCGTCAACCACTGTTTGAGTATTAAGGCTAATTTTTCATTAAAAAATTCAGAAACACTTTATAATACCTACACTAATTTCACTATGTATTAACCATTTGTTACCTATTTGTTAATGTCTTGTATAGGTTCATACTAGTGTAAGTGTTAAATTAGATTATTTTTAACCAACAAGTGCAGTGTTTACAACTGTTTCTTTGTTTACCTGTAAAGCAGATATAAAAAAACACTGCATCTGTTGGTTAAAAATAATCTAATTTTACATTAATACTGGTATGAACCTTTACAAGACATTAAGAAATAGGTAACAGATGGTTAATACAACATGAAGAATACATTTATAAATGGGTAATAAATGGTTAATACATAATAAAGTGTGTGTAGGTATTATAAAATATTACCAAAAATGCTCTACATTTTTTTTAGAAAGTATCTGCTTCAGACATTAAATGTGCTATATCTTACATACTTTAATAAGAACAACAAAGAAAAAACAAATTAGTGCTGGTTAGCTGATGTTTTTAATATATATGATGGTGTGTTATTCCATATATATGGTGGTTTATGTACATGTATACAATGGATTAGTAAATATTTGACTAGAAAGAACCTGTAAAGTGAATGGATCATAATGTGCAGACAGTGTTTTGAAGTAGATCTGGTAGATCCCTTTGGACTACAAACTATTCCTTTGTTCATTCTAAGAATTTCACATTTTGACCCCAGACTTATCGTAGGAACTTGATCCAACCACCACTTGTGTTTTCTTTATCAGTAACACACATGGGAGCATTTCATTAGTTTTATCCTGGAAGTATTTTACTTGGAGAATGTCTGTCCAAATAAAAAAAAAGTCACACATGCAATATTTCACTGCACAACCTTTGGTTTTGACTACAGGAGACATTTACTTTGACTTTTTTTTTTTTTTTTTTTTTTTACCACATAATGCTTATGTGGTGTCACAATCAGGTTTATTGTTTTTTTTTTCCCATCCATATTTGCATTCATTTTTGATAATTGATGATGATGACGATGATCAGACTGCTGCATCAAATCTTCATTATCCCAAATTAGAGTCTGGACCTTTTTGAGGCTAATTCTTGTGTGAAAATGATGTCTCATGGTCCCTGAAGTGTTCTCTCACAGGCCTGATGACACTGATCAATCCTGGTGGTGTCCAATCTGTTAAACATTACAGACATGAGAGGACACTTACTGCATCTGTTAGATTAAATAACTTGTTCCAGCTGAGACATTATTAACCACTTGGAAGGATCTGAACTATTAGCATACTTAAAGGTGTCATTCCACTGCCAACCACTTTTCCACGCTTGTTTTGGAATTTGATGGGTCTCCCCGAGTTACCAACACATGCTGCCTTTGCTGCGTGGTGTGTCACCTCCACTGGCTGTATTTCCCATTCATAGAAAACAACACAGAGAAACAAGCCAGTCTGAAAAAGCCTGTGCACTAAAAATTACGAGGACATTGGTGTCACCCATGTGGGGTTAAGATAGTTAATCTGAAGTAGCATTAGCATTAGCATCTACAAGAGAAGATCGCACCGCAGTTGCTGCACAAAAATGGCGGAGCAAACTGGTTCATGTGCTCTCTGTGGAAATAAAGCCTTGTTTTTTTTCTCCTTTACGTTTTCAAAACAAGCAATGGCATGAAACCTAGCTGAATGCTACTCTGGGATAATAAACACACACATAGCGAGAAGGGAGGGGAGATTCTGAGCTAATCAGAGACGCCTCATCACTGCATCATAGACATGTATGAGGAAGTAATCTCTGTTGTTCGACCTCAAGTCATTTTTCTAAACAATCAAGATGTTTTTTGTTTTACTAAACAATCAAGACGTTTTTTTGTTTTTTTTTTTAAATAGAACCAACACACAATGTATTCAATAACAATGGAGAACACAGTAATATTAATGAAATAACCATGGAATGACTCATTTAAATTGAGTGTCAGTCTCCTGTAATCAAAACCAAAGGTAATGCAGTGAAATATTGTATGTGCAACTTTTTTTAGGGCGGGGGGGGGGGGGGGGGGGGAGGCAGTGTAAATGTCAGTTCTGGATGGTCTTCAACTCTTCCTGTAACACACGCCAGTCGATTACTTCATCTTCCCGTACAGATGATATAATCCCCTAACTTCCACCTCCTCCCTCTCTGTTTTCTCCTACTTTCCGCAGAGCCGTGGTGCACATTCAGGTGAATGATGTCAATGAGTTTGCCCCTGTGTTTCGGGAGCCTCAGTACCACGCTGCGGTGACAGAAGGCAAGATTTATGACAGCATCTTGCAGGTGGAGGCAACTGACCAAGACTGTTCACCACAGTACAGCCAGATCTGTAACTACCAGATCACCACCACTGACACACCCTTCGCCATAGACCGAAACGGTGAGTAGAAGAGAAGGGCGAAAAAAAAAAGAAGTGTAATGAGTTGGAAGAGATACATCCATTAGTAAAAGTCTCATCACACACATGCACACTCCTGCCTGCATGCACTCAGGTAGCAACAAATCTCTGACAGATGTCTCTCCCCAGGGTTAAAATGTATTCTTTGCTCTTTCCAAGGACAAAGTCAAGCTTTGCCCAGGGAGCCATCAGTCTCTACAAATCATATCATACAAGTCTGCACACACAAACACAGATAACAGACTGGAGGAAAAGAAACAATGGAGTGGCTCAAATATCCTTTCAAGTTAACTTGACTTCACTGAGATCTCACTTAGACAAGAAAAGAAAAAACAAAACAAAAAAACGACTACACACAGTTGCGGACATGAGTGACATATACACACACACATATGTCCTCTTTTGGTCTTACTGATTTTGATCAAGGACTCACCGAGTTAAATTGCATTTCCATTCCTAAAGTGCTCATACAACTTGAATTCTTGGGACTGTTTTTCCCTTGTATTTCTGATGGATTTCCAAAGTCAAGTAGGCTTAACATATTCTATGAGTGCGCACTTTCAATCTAGAACTCTCAAGTTTCTATAACTATGACTAGTGACGCTTGAGCAAAATTCGCAGTCGAGAGAGATATTTCTGTTTAGATTCTCACCATCAGACTGCCAAGACTTGGTGACTTTTTGAGAAGTTGTAATAAAAAGGCTGAATGGATGAGGTTAGGGCCAAACTGCACTGTGAATGATACATGGGAAAGGTGGCAGAAGAGGTATTCTCTCTCTCTCTCCATTTGAAGGGGTTTCACTCAGCCACTGACCGCAGAGGAAAAAACTCTGAGAGCTCTTGAACTCAAGAGTACCTGAGGGAGAGACGAATACGATGGAGGAAGAGAAGGAGGGGCTGGCTACGAGAACAAAAGAAAGCATTATGAGAGGATTAAGGGGGAAAGATAGAAAACTGTATTGGTGGATATATTTTGTTCCCTTAGATCCTGTGACGAAAAATAAACAGGACAATAAGGATCACAGCAAGGGTGACCCGATGAGCTTGGCTGAAATTCGGGAGGAGGAGGTTGGGGGTTGGGGGTCGCTGCGCTGACGTATATAGTCAAGAAAAAACATATGAATTTTCAAGCTTGTTAAATTCATGTATTTAATAGTCGATTAATCAAATATCATTAATATAATGTGCAATACACATAGAAAATGTTACCTTGGAATAGACCTGATGTTGTTGAATGTGGAGACGTGGGAAGTTGAAAGACAACATGATAAAAATGAAACTGCTTCAAATGTCTTCAAATCTTCATTCATCTATTAGAACTATTCTCAGTATTAATCAAATGCTGCCACAGCAATAAACACAGGCTTACAAATGTAAATAAATTAAAATAACACAATAATATAATAAAATGATGTGTAGTAGCAAATGTAAATACTGTCTGATTAGATAACGTAAGTTTTAGAGCTATTTAAATTATTTAGGCTGTATGATCATGTCATTTAAATCAGATTTAGATGTTGCCAAGTTGCAATTAATGTCTGCTGATGCTGCTGAGCTTTCAGTTCTGTGGTTGTCCTCATCCTCACAGCAACTTGTGCTATTGTCAATGAATATATGTGCCGGTCACTGTTCGCATTTCTGTAGCAATCGAACAAAACTAGAATGTGACAAAGATACAAAATAAATCCATTGTAGCCAGGGCTGAACACAGACATTTAAACATTCGGGGCTGAGCAGGCAGCCTCAGTGGCAGTAGGGAAATCATTTACCAAGTCAAGTCATTATTTGGTGTAAATTTAATTTTCGGGACATGTACAGCCAGATTCGGGATTCAGGACAACAGCTTAGAATTGGGGACTGTCCCAAATTTTTCGGTACATCTGGTCATCCTAGTCACAGTTCCAAAAATGTTTTTTGTTGTTTGTTACAGCATATTAAAGATTAAATCAATAACATGGGAAAACAGGTGGTGCCCAGCACAACGCCCCCCCCCCCCCCCCCCCCCCCCCCCCCCGCCACACAAATATTAAAATTATTAGCCCTGTCTCTTATCATTGTAAAAGTTAATTTCTGGTGATTGTGACCTATGACCTATATTCACCAGAATTCAATGGGATCTATTCTGGACTACTTCACACCTTTCCTGAAAATTTCATGGAAATTGGTCCAGTCATTTTTGCATAAACCTGCTTAGAAACAAACAGACAGACAAACAAACAAACTGATACAATACCTCTCTCCCCTTCAGGAGGCGGGATAATAAAACTCTGTTTCCGTTAACGTCTTACGTCTAATGTGACAGATACTGACATAGTTTAATTGTAGTGTGTTGATAGTTTAAAGACTCACCAGAAAATGATTCATTAATTCATACAATCATTAAAATGATATGATTATTCACAGTAGCAAATAACATATACTGTCTGTTTAGGTGCTTTCACATCCAACATTTCATAGACTTTTTGATATGATTTACCCTTTGACCCCATGAAGTACTGACCTTTAAGGGCCTATTTTTAACTCATTTCATTCACTCATGGAGTAGGAACCATGAAATGATGTAATGTGGGCAATGGTTGCCATGGTAACCTCTTACTCTTGTACTATGGTACACTACTGGAGCTTAAACTACAGTACCAACTCAAGTTCATCCTTAATGTATCAAACCAAATCATAATGTATTTATATAATACCAAGTCATAACAGAAATGATCTCATGACACTTTACATATTCATATGTATAAAAAATATATATGAAAAAACATTAAAAATAAATGAATAAAAACATCTATCTATCTATCTATCTATCTATCTATCTATCTATCTATCTATCTATCTATCTATCTATCTATCTATCTATCTATCTATCTATCTATCTATCTATCTATCTATCTATCTATCTATCTATCTATCTATCTATCTATCTATCTATCTATCTATCTGTTCGTCCGTCCGTCCGTCACGTACATTGCGATGTTTATGCTCAAACAATATATTGTGCAGCTCTAATAAATATAAATACAAAACCATCACTTTACTTAGATAAAGGTCTTGGTTAGATGTGTGTTGTCATGGTTACAAGAATAGTTTCATCATTGCGGTGATCAAAAGGATGTGGGTGACAGAAATGTTTACTTCCTGTTGTAAATAGGACAGAAATAATGGTCACCTGGTCAAAGCATCATTGACCAAACCTTTAACCTACAGTAGACCCAGCTTCCTTTGTCTTCTCACTTAAAGAATAAAATATAACCGCCTGGGCTTCAACTGTTCACTGTCACAAGAAGCAATTTTACTTTGGTGGAAGTGAATGGAGGTTTGGTACGGAAGCATTTCCCTGTGTGTATGTTTATGTGTTTGATAAAGAGGTAAATAGACAGAGCGAGATGGAGGGTAAAGTAGTCATTTACTAGCTGGCCACCCTCGCCAGCAGTCACAGCACGCACAGCCTGCTGACACGGGTAAGTTGATGTTGTAATTGAAGGAGCGGGAATAGAAATCTCCGTTATGGTAAGGTGTGTGTGTGTGTGTGTGTGTGTGTGTGTGTGTGTGTGTGTGTGTGTGTGTGCATGTATTCTTATGTGTTTGTCAGAAGAAAAAAAAAAGACAGAGAAGCACAACAGATGAGGCAGCAAACAATGAAATGAGATGAGGCTGCATAACAGTGAGACAATGATGTGCACTGAGAGGGAATGGGGAGTTGAGACACAAGGAGAATGAGGAGGGGAGGAATTCTAAACAAACTGAGAGGGGGACAGAGAATGAGCAATGAGGATGATGGGATGGACAACAGTGAGTGGTGTTCTCATATGAATTACACTTAATCCTCTCTCTCTCACACACAGACACACACACACACACACACACAAGAGTGTTATTCAGATTTACCACATTATCAGCATTCAGTTTACTTTGTAGTTCTCCCTGCTGTACAAAAACCCAAAGAAGCATCCTGGTTGTAATGGAAGACAAAGTCATGAGGTCAAATAGTAACTCTGTCAGGACAGGTGGAGGCAAGAAGGATTTACATGCACAGTGCTGAAGGGAGAAAATGCATTTAGTAAGAGAAAAGTGAATAAATGAACAAACAAGTGATGGTCAACACAACAAACCCCGCCCCCTTACACACATTTGACCTGATTGGCCCTATCTCTTATCATTGTAAAAACACATTTTTGGTGATTGTGACCTTGACCTTTGATGTACATTCAACTAAATATAATGGGATCTATTCTGGATGACCTCACATCTTTACTGAAAATTTCACAGAAATTGGTCCATTAGATTTTTTTCTTAAACCTGCTTACAAACAAACAAACAAACAAACAAACAAGTGGTGTCAGGCACAACAAACCCCGCCCCCTTGCACATATTTGACTTGACTTCCCCTATCTCTAATCATTGTGAAAACATGTTTTAGATCACTAAACCTGCTTACAAACAAACAAACAGACAGACCAACAAACTTAAACAAAATACCCTTGTTCCCTTTGGGGGGGGGGGGGTAACAAATATAAGAACAAGAACAGAAAACAAAAACTTGAGGATGATCAGAGTCTCAAGTAGATGAATAGTAATGTCTGGAAAATGGAGAGGTGCAGGTGATGGCAGGCAATGACCCTGCACTGCATAACTGTGCATCAGGACCTTATATAAGGCTAAGTAGAAAAGCCCTCCACCAACGAGATCGGCCCCCATTTCCTTCGGCTAAACAACTACATGAAACTGAAATCACCAACCACCACCAACATTTAATTTGTTTCAGTATCAACATTTCCTGGAAATTTCAGCTAAATCTGTAACTTTTGAAGTTATCGTACTAACAGACAGACAGATAAAAACCAGCAAAAAGATAACTCCACTGTTCCTTAGTAGATTAATAATCAGTGCTTCACAGCTGTGTAATGTGGGTCTAACCAGGTGGACATGGTGATGAGGGAAAGGGGGAGCTGATGACCAGACTGGAGGCTGTGGGGCTAAACCCACCCGACTGGCTGTGGGGTTGAAAACCATTGGACCGGCTATGGGGTTAAAACCCACCCGACTGGCCGTGGGGTTGAACCCACCGGACTGGCTATGGGGTTGAACCCACCGGACTGGCTGTGGGGTTGAACCCACCGGACTGGCTGTGGGGTTGAACCCACCGGACTGGCTGTGGGGTTCAAACCCACCGGACTCGCTGTGGGGTTGAAACCCACCAGACTCGCTGTGGGGTTGAAACCCACCGGACTCGCTGTGGGGTTCAAACCCACCGGACCGGCTATGGGATTGAACCCACCGACTGTATAGAGGGTGCCCAATGCAGGCCGTGACATGTCTTTTCAATGTTCTTTTACATTCTGCAAATGTTCCCAGTCATTTCACCTCCTTCGCCAGGCTCGGCTGCGTGTATAGCATTATCATCTGTCTGTAGTCAAAGACTCATCAAATATTAACAGACACATTAGGACTACAAGAGCTCCCTTCATGCATTCTGCTCAGCATGAGAAAGACGTCGGTTTGGTAAATGGGTGGTGGTTACTGACATGGCAGGAGATGCTCAGTCACTGGATGTGGTCTGGATGCTGATTGCACCACAGAGACAAGCGGGTTATTTGTTACTTTTAAGGTGCTGTATACAGCCTTTTAACACATATAAATCACTGCCAAACTAGTTCTGTGACACTGAAACAAACTAGTTCTGGCAAAGTTGCTCGTGTACAATGCATTTTATATCAACGCGATGAATCTGCTGGGACGTTTTAAGATTTTATTACTCACAAAGGATGGCAGGGTAACACTTCCCTAAGAACAGAGTTAAATGATTGGCTTTTAGATTCAGAATACTGAATAATACACTATAATATAATAAAAAGTAAGGAAAGTAAGGAAAGAAAACTCCAGTCTTCCAGTGCACTACTGTTAACCATTATGTGTGTGATATTTTTAGCAACACCCATAGTAGAGGGTGTGTGATGGGGACACGTTCACTATCATTTAATGTCACACATTGAAACTAACTTTGAAGAACCATGTCTGTTGTGTTTGACAAAAATCCAAGAGATGTTTATTACTGCTGTTTTATGTTGATATTTATTTTATGATATTGATATTTGATTTGATATTTATTTTAAAAATGAATGAGCTGACCATCAATGATTCATGATTGTGATATTTTTCATTACCCGCACCCACCTTATGACAGTAATAAATCTGTGCTGCCAGAATTCTGTGTTGATCAACAATACAACAATGCAAAAGCTGCCATCTGTATCCTCTCTGTTCACATAGAATTTGTGATGTTAATTCTTTATTCTAGCGCTTCTTTTTATTTCACCTGCTGTTTTGTTCTGTCATAGATAGTCTGCCTGTGAGAGAGGACAGAGTGTGCATCCTCTACCCCATAATATGCACCAATAGCCTATTTATTAGTCCTGTTACCACATAACTAAGGCCCTTTCTACACACAGTATTGAACGGGTGAAGAGTAGTGCAGCATAACTCCACAAACTCATCCACAAATTTAGATTTCACTGAAAGTGGAACTGTTCTTCATGAATGCTGACATCATGGGCTCATTTGATGGTGTCTGAGTGGGCTTGCTGAGCTGTGGGGCAGAGGCCCCACAACATGAATGCTTTATCATTTGGTAATGCAGATTATAGTAGTGACGGTATAATAGTGGGAGTTTGTCAGAGATAGAAGATGAGACGATGGACTAGTTTTTATACCCTGGCCAATTGTATGTATGGCAATGTTTCTTTAAAAGTTCCATATGGAAGATTTGTGTATGTTTTTACACTTATGTGGGTTGGTTTCAGAGTCTCAGAGAAAAGACAGTCGAGTCCTCTACATTAGAAATCTTGAATATCAACCTGTACACTGATTTCAATGCATTGAGTCAGTCATTAGTATGGAAATGGAGTTAGTTAATGTCATACACAAACAGCTCCCAGCACAAAATGAACTTCATATAAGTACACTAATGCACACATATCTGTATTTTTTAATGAATCTTTTTTGTTGGGGATCGATAGATAACAGCACAACATTTTCTTCCTTTTTTGTTCTTTTTTTACATAGAACAAAGTGCAATGTCTCTGCCTTAGTAATTAACAGTAAATCATTATATTATATTATATTATATTATATTATAAAACTGGAATATGATGATAATTTAACTGTAGATCAGCCATCAAATTAAATATACACAACATTTGAGAAAAATAAAAGAAAATAAACAAATATTTCTACTCCAAGACAGAGTTGTTAAGCATATAAAGTGGTTAATGAAAGGGTTCAATTTCTGAATAAATCTATTAGAACTGCCTTTCACTGTCAAAATTATCTTATCCAATTTAAGACAAGACAACATTAATCATTAAGCCATGAAGAAATTGACGGAGGTGGAGGAGTTTTCTACCAAAGTAAAACACAGTGTCTCATCAAAAGGAATGTGAAAGCTAGTATTTTTGATTGTGAAGAGTCAATTTTAAGATGTTCAAATGGTATCCCAAATATTGCAATGAAAGGGTCCATCTGTATCGGAGTAGGCCGACCTAGAATCTTTGTTAAAATAGTAAAAAAAAAAAAAAATCAAGTCCAGAATTTCTATAGCCTGGGGTAAAAGAAAAACAGATGGCCCATATTGCAAAAAGAGGCATAGCATCTGTCTGCAATGTTTGGAAATATTAACAGACAATGGAGATTTGCTAAGATGGACTATATACTCATATCTTTCTGAACGTTCATGTTTACAACCGAGCTGCAATGTTGTCTTGTCACTCTTCATTCTGAGGCCCTGAAATCTTTTCAGAAAGCATGTGCGTCAATACATAGGACCCATGGATGATAGGGTCAAGCTGCAGTAATGCCAGCTTTGTTAGTATATGAATATAGTCTGTAGTATTGCAGCTACTACTGCTACATACCTACAATGGATCACTGCAGCTATTATTTGTCCTGTGCTTCTTATGTAATAGCTTTGAAACGAAGTGTTGAAAAGGCATAAATGAGACTTAAATGATAAACCATATTTTAGTTGCAGTTTTGTCTTATTATTTGTTTTTAAAAGTCAATCATTAACATCTTAAAAGTAACACACCAAAGGTGGGGGGGACCCACACTGTCTTTGCATACGAAAGCAACAGGGGTTTAATGGAAACGCAGTGTTAATTCTGTGAAACACTGCCACTAATCAATGTAGTTGCGTGAGATAGAGGCTACCTGTCATCTCAACCAAGATGCCATTTGTTACAGTGATTATATTAAGGTATCACAGTTAACTTGACAGTGATTTACAATGATGCTTAACATTTTTAATTAAACACTCTTTACTTCTTCAAGGAAACAAAGACACACACCACAACACCAATACAAATGTACTGTGTCTTAGTGTCAAGGCCAGAATGACCCAAGAAATAACAGTAGACCAGTGGTTTCCAACCTTTTTTGGCTCGTGACCCCATTTTAACATCACACATTTCAGATTCGCCAGACATTCAAAACAGCCTTTTTGTTTGTAAATGTATTTGTTTTTGGTCACGCAATAGTTTTATACACTATATTTCAAAATCATTTTAGAATATATTTTCTCTATGTAATATATATTATCATGGCCAGAGGCAGTTGTAGATTATTACTGCACAAAGTGAGAATGTGATTTTCCTTAGTCAGGATATGTACAGTTAGTCCAGCTGGTATTTACAAGGCTGACAATCAATACTGAACAAACAATAATTATATTATTATAAAGTATGAACAATATGAAGTATGAAGTATGAGTTGCAACATCTGAAACTGACTAGAGTGATCATTAAACAGATAAACAATAGCGCTTCAGTTTCAGCTTCGCAGTTTGTCCTAATTGTCTCTGTCAACGAACCACATCTTTATATATTTATATAACTTTTCATTGTTATTAATTACTAGAAATTTCAGATGACCCCATTTCAATTCTAGGTGACCCCACATGGGCTAACAACCCCAAGGTTGAAAAACACTGTGGTTGACATTCAAGGTCTACATTTACCACCTGACTTTAGCAAAAGCAGTTAAAGTTACAGTTAACTTTCATACTTTATATAAACATTACACTAAACTTTAAAGTCACTTCAAGATATGTACTTTTTCACATCATTACAGTGAAGCGCTGCACCATGAAGAGTACATTCAGAGGTGCATTCATGTTGAGAGCAGCTACAGAGGCAGGAAATATGGAAGACTGAAACATATCTGTCGCTTCTCGATTATAACTACAATAAAGTGAAGCTCATTTAGCTGTTAAAGCTACACAGCCATTTTACGAGTTCATAAAGGCAGCCTCTGATGACTCTATAACTCTAGACTGTTTTCAGTTACATTGCCCACATTCAGGTTTTCTGTATTTATGATACGGTCCATTATATATTTTATAATAACTTTCGGAAACACTCCACTCACTCCTCTGCACGTTATTATCTGTGTGTACGGGAAGAAAGGTTTTTTTTGGTTTTTTTTATTCAAGCAGAAACTAGGTTTTACACGGACTACCTCTATGTTATATGTGCACATACAAACCCTCTCATTCCAGCTCACATTGTCTAAATTGACTTGAAGGTGTTTTCACTAATGGAAATTCTCGCTGCACAGGAAGTATGAGTGTATTGAAAACTGCAGACTGAGATAGAAAATCAAAACACGACAACCCTGATGGAATGCTTTGTTAGGATAAAACTAGACTCAACTCTACAACTCAACTTCTTTACTTCTACATCCAACCAGACAATAGCAAGGAGTTTTATTTACTGACAACAAATTTGATGATTTTGACCTTTTCAAATTCCCCAAAAGTCTAAAGTCTGATATGTAAAGTAGCAAACTTTTTTTTCCATTATCACACACAATAGGGAAGTGAAAAATGACTTTACAGCACCTAATGTGTTTTTCTGGAAAAAGCTATTTAGGTTGAATGTGACTCTTGCTCTCCATCAGGTAACATTCGCAACACAGAGAAGCTGAGCTACGACCGACAGCAGCAGTATGAGATCCAGGTGACGGCCTGGGACTGTGGCCAAAAGAGAGCACTGCACAGCGTCCCGGTCCACATTGACGTCAAACCTGTCTGCAAACCAGGCTGGCAAGGTAGGCTTTCATCATATACAGTGCGATGTGTGTATGTGTGTATGTGTGTGTGTCCTTTATTTGTCAGCATATAGATCACAGTACGTCAAAATGCACCGCACACAGAAACCGATCTTCTCCATTGAACTCATCATTAGAACATGCAGAACCACATCACAGCTAGTGGTGTGTCAGTTGCGAAGGAAAAAGAGTCAGCTCTTTAACCTGAACGATGGGATTGGGAGTCAATAAACATGTTTCCACTATCACCACTTCCAGACCATTTCACAGGAACTTCACATTATGTGTGCGTTTCCACTGACCGGGTTGTTCCGACATGGCCGAACTTTTACAGGAACCAACAGTTCCTGCTCAATGGTAGGTATTCAAAAGCGGCCCGTTAGAGTCTCTGGGTGGATGTCACGCAGATTGGTTGTCGCAAATGACATCATCAGATCACGATAAACAACTCAAAAGTAGTTGCTGGGGGAAGTTTACCACATGACGAAGCAGAAGAACAGCGAAAAGAAGACGATTAAATGGACAAGAATAGTCTTATTGTGATTTCCTCTTCTGCTGCTGCTTTGGTTTGGCGCTTTTTATTAGTGAGGTTACCGTAGCAACTGACGTGATATGATGACAACATTGTAAGGTTCTTACAGGGTCACTAACTCATGGCCTGGTCACGTCCCCCAAAAAAGTCCGGGAAGTTCCGACTAATTAGGAGCTTCGCTCTCTCTCTCTTTCTCTCTCTCTCTCTCTCTCTCTCTCTCTCTCTCTCTCTCTCTCTCTTTCTCTCTCTCTCTCTCTCTCTTAAAGCCACACCCTTGAAAGGTCAGTGTGGGACATTGTCTGTTTTTGTACTGAGCAGAGGGGAGAGGGGTGGAGTTACCCACAGCTACGCAGCTGTTATATACTCCTGAGTAGTTTTTCATATTATAATATATTGTATATCGCAGAGTTAATAATAATCACAATGTCAGTTTTCTTCCAATATCATGCAGCCGTAACAGGAAGTGTACTGAGTGTACATGTACTCATGACAGTATGGATATTAGAACACAACAACAGTGTGACTCAAACATGGTCTTCCACCACACAAACATAGATGCAATTGTTTGTGTTTGTGTGTGAGATTATTTACAGAAGTGCTTTAAGAGTTGTAACAGTAGTAAGTGGTCGGTTGGCTCAAAGAAACACATTTGCATGTGTACATCCCTGAACTCTGAAGTGCACATCTATCTGTGCCTTTGCCTCTGATTCCTCTTCTTTTTTTTCTCCTCCTCTTTTCTTCTCCTGCTCCTCCTCCTCCTCCCCCTACTCACTCTCTGCGTCTCTTCCCTGAGGAATTGGCCTGTCAAGTTTAGCTGGTGCGATCAACAGCACTTTAGTAAGAGCACCATGGCACAGCCAACACGGCTCTTAGCACATCAGAAGGCAGTCATGGCAGCCGTAACAAGGCCCAGAGTAATGCAAAGACAAATGTCTGCGCTGAGTGCGACTATAACAACAACACAAACGGTGCTCGACATAACTCTACACGCAGTTTATACTTGTCAAAGAGGGCAGCGGCACATGTGATAGAAATACCAAACACATGTTACCGCATGCAATCTACGGTGTTCTGTCATCAACAAGCTTTTGGCATCGGGCCATTTTTCGTCACACAGGATGAAATACTATTTGGCGAGTGATAAACAGTGGGAAATGTGGAGTCTGGCAGCTGCACAGTGGCAGCCACTGAACCCTGCAAAAACTGCTAAGTTGTTTGGCTCATGTTCAATCGTGTTATGCGCGTTTCCTCAAAATTAGTGGAAACACTTGTTTATTTATTTGTTTCTGATCAAGGTCAGGGTCTTAACACGAGGCAGAAAAAAGTCAAATCCATTCAATTTGCATCCTAGAAATAAAAGATTAATGAATCGTCTTGAAACTCGTAACACAAATACTGTTTATCCTCACACACCCACGTGAAATCCAAACAGATGGTTTCAGCCCTGCCTGATTAGACCAGCACCTAGGATGGTACTGGCATGTTCACACTCTGACATCCCTGTGGTCGTAACAACTTTAACCCAGTTCGAGACTGACAGGGATTAAAAGTCACAAAAGTCAAACAATCAAAATAGAAGAGTACAGCTTGTGCCATTTGTTCCAATTTTCAAAATGGATAGAAGGAAAAAGTACAAAGTCGCTGCAGCAGCTCTTGGCAGCATGCTGTGTATATCGTACCCTTATTGCCAGAAGAACAAAGAGCAAAGTTCCTGTGGCAAAACAAGGAAGATGGCAAAGAACATCACAAACTCTACTGAATTACTTTAAAAGCATGCAGATACTGCTGACGCAAGAGAACAAGCGTCACACTGAAAGACACAGAAAATGTGTGTAAATGTTCACATCAGAATAACAGATATGTTGTACGCTACATTGTCAGATGAGTGTAGCAGCACTGTGGATGTGTGTGTGTGTGCAGTTTGTGTATGTGTCAACACCACAGGCAGGCACATGAATACACAGCAGCGACTTTGTCATGAGGCTACAGAGGGATATTAACTCCCTCTGTAGGCGCTCGGTGATTATCCTGTCTTTGAAACCTGTTTGCAATATTTTAGTGTGTGTGCATTTTTCAAATTAGGATTTCCAGTTCCCAATTATTGCAAGAAGATGAACAAGGATACGTCCTTCTCTGATGAAAGTCTAGGCAATCTTATGTGCATTGTTTAGGATGTAGGATGGAATGGGAGAAGTAAATGCCATGGCCTTACAACACGGTATATTTAATAGAACTCCTAGTCATTTTATTAAGGGCAGGCTGCGGATGGAAGGTTCACATACACCCACAGCACACAAAAGATGTGATGTCTCGTAGTAAAAACCAGTAATCTGTCTGTTCAAATTAGCTATGGTTGCTGACTTTGGACATCAGGGCTCAGCTGTGTGTCTCTCGTGACCAATCAGATGTCTTCACTTAGCGAGTCTAAAGTATTTAACTGACTGTCTACACTCACACACTCTGCTTAGATGTGTAGAATTCACCAGTGTCACACTTTTTAAAATGTTCTATTCCAGTTATTCCACTTTTTAAAGAGGATTTTGTTCAATTCTACAGGACACACAAATGGCTTACCATAATATTATAACAATGAACAAATGTTGTAAATGTAATCGGATAGTCTTAATACGTAGTTCAGAAAAGGAACATCGTGCTGAGAAGTGATTTTTTTTTTTTTTTTTGTTCCTGTCATGTTTCTTTCACAACTGTCTCAACTGTGTCCCTTACGCTCGAATGGGAGAAGTGAGAGTGAACCTGTACTATGGCTATTATTACACACTACATGTAAACTTTCTGTTATTTAAGTGGCTTAAATAACTTGAAAATATCTTTATTTTAGACCTTACTGCAGGGTTCCTTAATTAGATTTCATCAACAGCCAAATTCTGACCTGGGCACCAAGCCAAGGGTCACAGCACCTGTGGAGGGGGACGCCACAACAGCCCCACTCCAGTGACAATACAGATAACAATGTTGAATCTGCACTTATAGTGCATTATAACATTATTAGTTGTGCCCTGGGATTCAGGAATACTATTTGTGAGGGTCACACAAAGACAAATTGCACTCTGGAAACAAAAGTTGAGAACCAACCACTTACTCAAAATAAATATTTGGTTATTACAGTCTGCTTGGAAAGTTGCCAGATTTATAACAGCAGCTAGTGGTACTGTAGCTCAAAATACAATTTTAAAAATATACTTTGCTAGTCTGCTTGAACAAATCAACAACAATACAGCCAGTTGTACATAAATACTAAAACATATCTCTCTCTCTCTATATATATCTATATATGTATATATCTATATATATCTATATCTATATCTATATCTATATATATATATATATATATATATATATATATATATATATATATATATATATATATATATATATATATATATATATATATGTCAAGGGTTTGAGTGAGTGAAGTCACAAATCATTGATGTTCAAGTCAAAGTCCAGTTGCAAGTCTTTGTACATTTTGTCGAGTTAAGTCAGAAGTCCTCAAATTCACGACTCGAATCGGACTCAATTCCAAGTCACATGACTCGAGTCTACACCACTGCTTCCTATGAAACCAATGCTGGAAAATAAAAGAGGTCTATTTGAATGTGATTGAAGGACAAGTGGTCTGAACATATCTGATTACAGGCAGTAGCCCTGGTTTTGATCATTCTAATGTCATGATGGCGTCATACTGGAGCAATTTTAAGCGTATAATTCTATGGCTACGTTTATAAGAAGACGTTTGAAGACCTTTTTATCCACATTTACACAAGCATTGTCATTAAGAAATCTATATGTATACGGGGACGTAAGAGTGTGTGGAATTTGATTCTCTGGCATATGTCTTCAGATTCTTACATTTTCAACCCCTACTAACTCAATTCTCATGTAAATGAAAGGCACTTGCGATAAAATATTTAGTGTTTTTTTTTTTTTCAATCATCCTCATGTAAACAGCTCCATAGTCATGAAATGGGTGAAATGGCCTAAAAGGATTTTCGAACAGGAAGTAGTAAATGCAGCTGTTTTTACCATTAAAATGTAGATGTTTACATTTTGTACTTTGCAGTGTTTAATCTTAGAACTTTAATAACATTTTTGGTCATTCTTGATTGCTAAAATAGAAACAAATACATGTCTAAGCTGAAATAATGCTCCTGGTAGCTCCTCTATATTTTTAATGTCAAGCATGCTCTAGTTTGTCATACATCATCTGTATAAATATTTATCAGTGTCAGTGTAGTGGCATATATATATAAATATGAGAAATGAACCCTGTTTTGGGAACGGTCACAAAGTAAAAACTTTAATCTCACAAAGTTTCAACAACAACAATTTTCAACTTTTCAGTCCATTACAGTCCATCTCCTATCTAGTCTGTTAATCTGCCTCTTTCTCAGTATCCGCTGAAAAACACATACACATGTGCACAGACAATAAAAACTAATAATGGATTGAGCAGACAGAAGGGAAGATAAGTGTGAAAGGCTGCTGCAAAGCCTCTTCTGTCCATTTCAATAGGATGGTTATCAGTTATATGTGGTGTAGTACAGTTTGACAGTTTGAAAGAAAGCTTTATTCAGTCAATCTTACAGTCTCCAAGCCTAAGGCCACCAGTTAGAGAAAACAATCAGCCTTGGAAAACTTTATGTTTTTCTGTTTTAGAAAAAGCCATGCGGTATTGACTTTAACCACAGCCTGTTGGCAAAAAAAAAGAAGAAAAAAACTACATTTGCCTTTAAGCATCACTCTAAATTCAAGACAATAACCATTTTGTCATGTGCAGTATGTCCACCATGGCAGGTGGTGTAGTCACACACACACACACACACACACACACACACACAGTAGTGAGACTGTTGGCATACTGACACACACACAAATGAGCATACACCCAGAATGAAAGATAGTCATGCTGTTGAAGACACTGATCTGAATATTCATGTCCATCCTTTGTGATTTGACTCAGGCCCTGAGCTGCTTGTGTGTGCACAACAGCCCTATATTAAAGCTGACCACATGAGCATTAGTGGTTAAAGTGATTAGTATAAACCTCAAACTGCAGTTCACGCTCCTACACTCTCAGGAAATTATAACAACAGCGCATTTGCTTTTGTCAGATTTAGATCACGTTTCATGTATTTTACTGCTACACAGCAAATATGCCAGTGTTAATTTCAGTGTATGGGTATGACACTGCACACTCGGTCTTTGTTGGTTTAACACTATTTGTTCAATATCGAAACCACTTAACACTCAATAGGTTACCATGGTGATATAGTTATGGTCAGCAGTGCTGGGTAAGTTACTTTGAAAAAGTAATTAATTACAAGTACTAGTTACTTCCCCAAAAACTTAATTGCTTTACTAACTGCGTTACTCCACTAGCAAAGTAATTAGTTACCAGGAAAAGTATTTTTGTGTTACTTTTTTTTTTTTTTGCTTAAAAGTGTCAAAAAAATAATATAAAAAAACATGCCTTACAGCAGTAAGGAATGTTTGCTCAAAACGTAAACAAAACAGAGCTTCTATAACAGTTACACACTTGAACAACAAGTTTCCACCATGAAACCCAAAAGCGCGGTGGGTGAGTTGTGTTATCCATCTGACAGACCTACTGAAAATGACATGATGGGTGGACTACAGTAAAAGGAGTTCATACAGAACTACAGGCTGATGGTAATGGGTAAGGTTTTTTACACCATATTTAGCATCAGAATTTGGAATATTGAATATTTTCTCTATGTGTGACGCTTTAAAATGAGCTTTTAACATAAACATCGCTCGACCTGGCAGTGTGAGTCATGTTTAAAAAGTGACTGACACGCTGCGGTGCGTATGGCTGTGTGTGTGTGTATGAGAGCCAACAAAGGAACTGTTTTCTTTTCTCAATGATCGTTTCAACCAGTTAATGAGGCTCAGTGATCGGGCAAAATTTTTAATGCATTTGGTCATCCCTAGTCCACATCTAGTCTTGTGATTTCCTCCTCTGCCAAGGCTTTGTTTTGGTGCTTTTTGTTAGTGACATTACCATAGCAACTGATGGGATATAATAGCGTCATCAAAAGGTTCCATTTCTGTATCGAGGCACACGTCTGAGAGGACCGAGCTAACTCATGGCGCGGTCAAAAGTAGTTCCCCCAAAAAAGTTCTGATAGTGGAAACACGCCTGTAACGGCTCACATTATTTCCAGTAATGGTGATACAGTTATGGATAAAGTAATTAAGTAATAACTCGAAATGTGACTACATTAGTAATGCCGTTATACTCTAACGCTGTTATTCCCACCACTGTTGGTCAATAAAGTAAATGGTTAAGGAGTATGTTTGTAAATAACAAGTTGCTCTGAGTAAACAGAAGGGAAGGAGGCTGCAAACATGGCGGCTACTCAGTCATAACGTAACCATCCCAAGACCTATTTTGCAATATTACTGTGTATGTATTGTGAGATTTCACAATACTTTACCCATTTTTTTCGAACTCCCAATGTCCCCTTAGGGGCTTCGTGAGAATGAGCAACGTCACCACCTCTAGTGAAAAACAAGATGGCGGTGGTTGACTTGGAATTTTTTTTCAATCCGTCAAACATTCTAGAACTCTTACTTAAGGACGATCTGGATTTGTTTAACACCAACATTAACACAACAAAAGCACCAGCCACACTGTTGTTTTAAATCAATGTGGTGTTAATACAACACCAACACTCTCTATTGAACACTGACACTGAATATTTAACACTATTCTGTACTATGCTACTTTTCCTGAAAATCATCATGAATGGAAACACATCGATGTAAACTATGTTGAAGATCCTGAAGCACATTTATAGAGTAGGAGCGCTCGATGAAATGTGTAGCATAGAAGATGTGACTGGCCATTAAATATTTATGCAACACACATCAATACTAGTCTTCTGGAAAGATGATTTCTGTAACAAGGACAAAAACACTATTTGCAGTTAATCAAATAGAGGCACATCTATGGTTGCCTAGACTACATCCACTGGATGGACTCTTTAAAATGATGAAGGGAAATATAAAAATATATGTATTTGCTACAAAAATACTGAAAATACAATTTATTAATGTTCTGCTTTCAACTACTTTGAGAAGGAAAATAGTGTTTCTGAAGAGAGTTAGCTTTATTTATTTAAAAAAAAGAAGATTTGGTTAAAATGTATTTTACCAAGAGGCCCCAGTGCCCACTTAGTCTATATAAGACATTGTATTCTTCACAGTGGTTGTAGAATAAGGCCACATTAGAAATGTATATTATTTTGTAAGGTACATTGGTTTGTGAGTGTTGAATCATAAACTTGTCATTGATGATTGACATGACAGACTCTCTGTATCTTCGTTAAATAATGTCATATTCACAGTGTGGTGGACGAGCCAACACTAGTATGACCATGACTGCTAGGCTGCTGCTGCTGCTGCTGCTGCTGCTGCTGCTGCTGCTGCTGCTGCTGCTGCTGCTGCTGCTGCTGCTGCTGCTGCTGCTGCTGCTGCTGCTGCTGCTGCTGCTGCTGCTGCTTACAGAGTTAATGCCATAAAACAGCCAAGGGATTGGATGATGCATTTGTCTGACATGGAACTAGATGGTTTGGGGTTGGTGTTTACACTGTGCTAAAGGAGTCATTCCATGGTTATTTCATTAATATTACTGTTTTCGCCCATTGTTATTGAATACATTGTGTGTTGGTTCTATTTAAAAGTTGTGGATTGCTTTGTTTCCAGCTGGTTTTTTTTCTGGTACAAAAATGACTTGAGGTCGAACAACAGCAGAGTTTACCGGTACTTCCTCATACATGTCCATGACGCCGTGATGAGGCATCTCTGATTGGCTCAGAATGTGTGAAGGAACACTCCCCCCCTCCCCTCTCGCTCTCTGTATGTGTTTACCTTTAAGAGAGTAGCATCCAGCTAGGTTTCGTAACGTTGCTTGTTCTGAAAATGTGCAGGGGAGAAAAAAAAACTAGGCTTTATTTCCACAGAGAGCACATGAACCAGTTTGATCTGCCAATTTTTTCCAGTTTGTGCAGCAGCTACTGTGGCGCCGTCTTCTCTTGTAGATGCTAATGCTAATGCTACTTAAGATTCGCTGCAATGGGGAATGGGCTTGTTAACCCCATGTGGGTGACGCTAAAGTCTATCTGACGTCAGACGGACCAGCTTTTTCTGGGTCCCAGTGGAGCCAGTGGAGGTGACAAACCACTTTCAAAGGCAACATGTGTTGGTAAGTCGGGGTGACCCATCAGATTCCAAAAGGAGCATGGAAAAGTGGTTTTCAACAGAATGACACCTTTAAGATAAGATAAGAGCATAACAGCAGCAATATATAAGCAGTGTTGGGAAAGTTCACCTTGATTAGGAACTAGTTCAAAGTTCAGTTCAAGTTACTGAATATGAATTAGTTCAGTTCATCGTTCATTCTTCCAAATTATGAACTAGAAGTTCATGGATCCCAAAATGAACTTTTTCGTTCTTTTTTTTGTGTTATTATTGTAAACTTATTATTAACCGTTCCTGACGTTATCCTGAGCGTAGTCAGGAAATCAGGGGAAAATGCCGCTCCTCCAGGGCCGAAGTAAGTACCTTCTCCCGGGGTTAAATTCCCTCTGCAGGTTCTTAGAAAACAAGGAGCTTCGTTTTCAATGTTTATTTCCGGTCGCCGGTCACACTCTGTACATTTAACTCTTTTTCTCCGCTCCCAAAAACTCTCTGCACCCCCGCTCTCTCTCTCTCTCTCTCTCTCTCTCTCTCTCTCTCTCTCTCTCTCTCTCTCTCTCTCTCTCTTCCCCTGCCCAAAACGCTTCTCATTGGCTATTCCACAACATTATGTTGCCAAAATTTGTTCAGAATAATACAAAAATGACACCTATGATAATGCTGTCCCATTTCCCATTTCCCAATCCCATTTTATACCTTATAGGACTCAATAATTGCAACGTGATGAGAACGAAATGTGAACTACATAAGAGCGCAGTTCAATAAATGCCAGAATAACCGCGTTCACAACTTCCCGTTCATTTGGCAAAAGTGAACGTTTGTCAAAAATATGATATTGTTCGTGAACAATCGTTCAATGAACTCATTCAGGTACAACACTGTCTATAAGTAACATGTTAATACATTAAATTGAACTTGTAATGATGTTACTAAAGAAGTACATAAAAGCATATTAAAAAAATAAAGCAAAACCAGCAACGGCTTTGTAACTGTCAACAACATTCATTGCTTTTCTTTTCTTCTCTCCAACTATCTTTTACAAAACATGTTAGACACTTTGGATCACTACACTTTCTGGATAGTCCAAAGGAATATTCAGGTGCAGCGTCTGAGAGATCAACATAATGTAGACTGTGATGCATGTATTTCATATTCAGCTCTTCAGTTTCAAGTGTGTCTGTATCTGAGTGCGTGGCAACAGTAACCCTGATCTAGGATCAGAGTAGGAAGAGGGTGAATTAAAGAGGGGAAGAAGAACAATAAATGTCTGGGCACTTCCCTCTTCCATTTCCTCTCACCTTCTGCTTCCTCTGTAATCTCAGATGGGATGTCTGGCTGCTGCTCCAGCACTTTTCATCCCCTCTCTAGTATTAGCCTGTTTCCCCTTATTACCTACATGGTTTCATTTCTCATTTTGCCCATGTGTCGCTTCTATTTCGTATTTGTTTCTCCCTTTTCTTCTCTTTCGTGTGCCTATCTGTTGTGATTATTACTTTTCTCTTTTTTTCTCGTCTTATCACATATGCCTCACTTTCACCTTCTCTTCAATCTCTGTTTGACAATCAGCCACTGGACTCGTATTAGTCCATTTTTCACTATATTTTATTTTGTATCTTTTAAGTGACATGGAGACGGGCTGGATATATCATTCCGATGCCTTTTTTGTCCTTTGACATTATTGAATGTTGAGTGCTTCTTCACAACTGTTGCTCTGATATCCTCGGAAATTCTGATTTGGTGGGCCTCGTATGAAATATGTTTGTGTGATTTTGCCCACTTTAGCACCATTTATTTTTCAACAAATCTATGAAATCTCACAATCAGAGCGTGCAGAGCTTCTCGTGGGTCTGCTCGTTTGTTGGACTGATTCTGTAGAGTCCTCTGAGCACGATCCAATTCAGGTGGTTCAGAACAACAACCTGCCCAGTGCAGTGTGGAACATTTTAGCCACAAACTCTCTCCAATATTTTCACTTGATTTTATTATAGCATAACAACCACATGTGGATGATTGTCATGAAATGTGAAACTACTCTGCCCTACAAAGTAAAAAGGCAGTAATTGCACGGACACCAAACTGAAAAACATGACCTTAAAGTTCTCTTGTTGTTCAGCCCCAGTAGTTGTAGGTGGATTATTGGACATGAGGCAGTAGTGTTACTGCATATTATTCTGCAAAACCCACAGTGCACATTATATATGGATTAATTCTGGTAGTGCTTAGTGACTGGGAACTTAGACTTTATCTCATAGTTTGGATTTTTTATCTCATGATGTTGGCTTTTTATCTCATAATTTAACTTTTTATCACAATTTTGGCTTTTTATCACAATTTTGACTTTTTATCTCATAATTTGGACTTTTTATTTCATAATTTTGACTTTTTATCTCATAATTTTAGCTTTTTATCACAATTTTGACTTTTTATCTCATAATTTTGACTTTTTATCTTATGATTTTGACTTCACTTAATGCTCCTTATATATGAAAAACCTTCATAAAAAACATACATTGACAGTACACTTTATAGCTCAGTTCACCTTATAGTGTGTAAAATACGCTAATTCCATAATCTGTTTCAATCTAACAGAGGGATTCACTGTAAACTGTTGGGGCAGGATCCTAAATGGACTTTGGTAAGAACACAGTAATGGTCTTTACTGCCCTTTTGTTTTGCTTTTCTTGTACTTTTTGTAGTTACTGTACAAACAACCAGCAATTTTCTCCAAACCGACAAGCATTTGAGATGAGATATTTTATTACATGATAAAAAATAAACAAAAAAAAACACAATAACTCATTTTCACCAAAAAATGTAGTTACCGCCCTTTTGCTTTGTTGGACAGTATTGCGATAATGAGAAAGTGCATTGTGGTGATGCGATGACTGAGCAAAATAATGCTAACTACACTGTAGATTTTGCAGTGTTAATTTGGAGACAATGGGACCAAATACACTCTAGAAGAAGTTAAATAAACTCTCTAAGTGTTGATTTAACACTGCAAAATTTACTGTGTATAGCATTAGCTATTATGACCTTTGTCACATTCTGAAAAATAATAATCTTTTGCCAAACAAATGTAAAATGAATTAAAAAAAACATTTTCATTATAAACATTTTCATTATGAAATGCTGACTGATTTGGTTAATAAGAATCAGTCTTGTTGTTTTCATGAATGTATAAGACAAATCATAAAATTTTACACGAGCATTAAATAAAAGTGACTCACCTTGTAGCCATCTTGGATCTTCTGTTAGTACAGATGCATTGTGGGTAGTTTCACATCATGTTGAAATTCCTATAGTTTTTCAATGCAGTTGTCAAATACTGTTTATTGTGGTAATGAGAATAACAACTCATGGACATGTTATTTTCTTGAAATATTATGAATATTCATTATTAAATTAACAAAAAAACAACATTTAATGAAACTTTTGGCATATAACAATGTATTTGTGGTTGTGTTTATATATTTATTTGTTATGTTTTACCCTAATTCAAAGACCAGAAATTTTGGTCAGACCATATTTCAGTCATAATAATTTGTCCAGAAAATGTATAAAAAATAGAAAATAAAAATAGAATGTTTTAAAATGACCTAATGTGAAATAAGCTCTATGTAGGATTTATTTCATATTTAACCACTAAAACGTTAGGGTCATTGATTTTTAGTTACATGAAATTCACCCGTAGCCTGAAAGACAATGGAGAGGGAACAACACACATGAACCCTTCCACCCTCTTCCACAACAATCTCCCTGAGGACATTGAGTTGTGGCAAATGTAAAATGATAGGGAGGGACACTTACTGTATTGTGTCAAGGGTTTGATAAAAAAAATAACCTATGTGTAGTAATATATATATATATATATATATATATATATATATATATATATATATATATATATATATATATATATATATATATATATATATATATATATATGTGCACAGCTGGAGAGAAGAATTTCTAATTCTCAGTCATCACACAGATCCACAAATACATGCATGGAAACAGATGCCTGATGCACACATAATAATTTACATATGCATTAAACTTAAACTTATGAAGCTTATGCTTCATCCTACTCCTTTTCGGACATGTCATTGTTATTATTATTATTGCTGTATTGATTATTGTTGCAATTTGCACATGTTCGAAATAAATCATTCAAATCAAATCAAATCAATAAACACACAGGCAAAGATACTAACACTAGCACATGATGACACATTATGATACTCCACATCTTTATTAGAATGATTGCACTCATCACATCCCATCAGTCCTGTCTAGTCTTTCTTAAAAAAAACAAGCAAACATATATTTTTTATTTATACCTCAAACTTATATAGCACTTTTTTGGACACTCAAAGATGCTTTACATAACAGACAAACAAGCGATGCTTTAAACTGAATTAAATTAAATTAAATTAAAATAAAATAAAATAAAATAAAATACAATAAAATAAAATAAGAACTAAGCAAAAGCCAGTCTAAAAAGATGGGTTTTAAGACGGGATTTGAATGTGGATAGTGAGTCCGAGTTCTTGATGGGTAGTGGGAGAGTGTTCCAGAGTTGGGGGGCGGCAGCTGCGAAGGCTCGGTCATTCATAGAACAAAGGAGAACAATTTTAACACGGCAAAGAAAAAGACAAAAATAACTGAATAAAAATATACAAAACAAGTGTTGGCAGGCACAACAAACCCCGCCCCCTCGTACACATTTTACCATTGCTAAAACACATTTTTGGTAACTGTGACCTTTGACCTATATTCACCAAAATGTAATGGGATCTATTCTGGATCACTTTGAACCTTTCCTGAAAACTTCATGGAAATTGGTCCAGTAGTTTTTGTGTGAAGCAAAACAACATTATTATTTATGAGTATTTATTATTATTTACAGTTACGCTCCTCTATAGAAGGGCATGATTTCTTTTGCTTTTAAAAACAGTGCCAATGCTTGAGGAAGAAAAATATTATTTTTAATTGACCCATAAAGACCCAGTGCTACTTTTCTGTCAGTTCCCAAATACATTTTTCTCTCTATTTAACCTTTAAGTGATTTATCACTGTTTATTATAATATCATCCACTCTATTTTGTATTTTTAAGTGAAAATTATGTGCTTTCCTATGTTTTCCACAGATTTTACCTGATTTGCCCTCTCTCTTATCATTACAAAAACACATTTTTGGTGACTGTGATCTTGACCTTGACATTGACTAAAATGTAATGGGATCTATTCTGGATCACTTTGAACCTTTCCTGAAAACTTCATGGAAATTGGTCCAGTAGTTTTTGTGTGAAGCAAAACAACATTATTATTTATGAGTATTTATTATTATTTACAGTTACGCTCCTCTATAGAAGGGCATGATTTCTTTTGCTTATAAAAACAGTGCCAATGCTTGAGGAAGAAAAATATTATTTTTAATTGACCCATAAAGACCCAGTGCTACTTTTCTGTCAGTTCCCAAATACATTTTTCTCTCTATTTAACCTTTCTTAAGTGATTTATCACTGTTTATCATAATATCATCCACTCTATTTTGTATTTTTAAGTGAAAATTATGTGCTTTCCTATGTTTTCCACAGATTTTACCTCATTTGCCCTCTCTCTTATCATTACAAAAACACATTTTTGGTGACTGTGATCTTGACCTTGACATTGACTAAAATGTAATGGGATCTATTCCGGACAATCTTGAACCTTTGCTGAAATTTCATGGAAATTGATCAAGTAGTTTTAGTATAAACCTGCTTACAAACAAACAAATAAACAAATCGACCCAAACACAATACCCCTCTCCCCTTCACGGGTTGGGGTAAAAAGATAACAAATGAATCATAAAATAACCGAAAGGAGGCTTCAAATTAAATAAGACCATAAAAGACATATTACAATTAATGTGCAAATCATATTGAATAGAAACATAAATATAAATGACATTACATTATAAACAAAGGTATAAAGTTGACATACAACTATCATGTACATTCCCACTGTAAATTAATTATCATCCACTTATTCAATTGTTCACTGCTACAACAATACTCTTCTTAATTAGTTCTAGGAATAACTTCCACACGTTATCAATTTCAGAAACTTTCTTTTTAACTGTATGCGTCAATTTCTCATGAATTAAACTAGAAGTTAAATCAGTTAACCATAAATTAAGAGATGGACACCCAACGTATTTCCAATGTAAATCTGCTTATCTTGTAATAAACATACTGTAAGTCAACCATTGTTCCTTCTCTAATTGACAACAAACAGCTACTGGGATAAATACTTAGCATGCATACTTTAGGACAAAAGAGTATTAGACAGGATGTGATCTGAGACACATATGTTAACACAGATTTACAAAAATGTTCAATATCCTTACATTTCCACTCACAATGAAATAATGAACCCTGTCCTGTTTATTCTTGTTAAGACTGGAGTTGTATTTTTTGTGATTCTGTAAATATCGTCTAAGATATATATATATATATATATATATATATATATATATATATATATATATATATATATATATATATATATATATATATATATATATATATATATATATATATATATATATATATATATATATATATATATATATATATATATATATATATAATGTAAATTCCAAACTTTACTTTATGTTTTAGGGCAAAAAATGTGAAGTTATAAGAGGAAAATGTTTACACCCTTTAAAGAATGTGAATAATATGGACAAACTTAAATTTCTTCAGGAAAATATCTGCAGTTTTAACAATACAGTGTCTCAGTTTATCATTTACACATGTAAATTCTAATTTACAGATCACAGTAGATTAACAAATACATAAAATATTTAATAACAGGCAGAATATTGGAAAACTTGTCCTTCAGACATTTAAAAAATGTCCATATTTGTTCATGTTACTTGTATTTATGTGAAATGATCATGTAAATATCAATACAATACAATGACATGGACATTTTTACATTTACAAAGAGTTGTGAGTATTTATACACTATTATGAGAGTATTTTACTGATCTGACATACTTGAGATTAAATTGGTCTGTATGTGGATCCTGAACTAAAATGATTTCCATCTTCAATGTCATTTTTACATTTCACAAATCCATCCCAGGGGCCAGATTTGGCCCCTGGGCCGCATGTTTGACATCTCTGCTTTAAGATAAATAGAGACAGTAAGAAGGTCTGGGTTTGAAGAAGAAAGCAGTGAAGCAGCAGGGAGTAAGTGAAAGTGAGAGGTACCATGTCAGCAGAGTAAGGGGTGGAGATTAAAGTTAGACTTTTTTTGCCTCAGGGACAGAGGTTTTGCCCAAGGGAGAGACTTGGAGAATCTGGTCTTATTCACCCACAGTGCTGCAGTGAATTACACAATGGGCAGGAGGAGCAGCCAGGGGTGTTGTTAGAGTCTGTTGGGGCTCTCTGTGGCCCCCACCTCACCTGTTAATGCCACAAGAAATAGCTTTTTGCACAATTTCTAGATATTTGAGATGAAAACTGAAAACAGAAATGTACTTTTCTCCCCCTTATAATAAATTAAATAAAATATACATATCAAACAAATTAAAACAATGATATGTATACATTAAAAAATACAAATGTGAGTAAATACGATGAACAGACACATCATACTTTAATCTTTTTGTCCTTTTTATAACAATTTTTTAACCCTTTGATGTATACTGGTACTCTTGTATATTCATAGGTTTTATTGTTTTAGTTCCATATCAGTCAGTTCATATCATTACTGTAACTGGTTTGTTCTTAATACCTGATCTGCACTAACATGTTTATGTGTAAATCAATTGCTTGTTGTTATTCTTCTTCAACAAAAACTGCCTTAATTATTATTATTTTTATTTCATAGTGTTATGATGTTTCTCGTTGCTTTAAAGCTTAAACACATGTTTTTCAGCTGAGTATAACTCCATAAAAAATAGGCTCATTAAAAACATTTCAATCACATTTCTTTTTTTGTAGA